>JASANF010019884.1:0-36831 GCA_030248245.1 Trissonchulus sp. WLG1_4
TAAAGTTATTTAGACTACGTACTAAAGTTATTATGACTACGTCTAAAGTTATTGAGTATAAGTAAGGTAATAACTTAGTCTAAAGCTATTTAAAATAAGTCTAAAAGTATTTAGACTAGGTTTAAACTTATTTAGAGAAAGTCTAACGTTCACTACCGTTTCATGACTCCCAGCCTAGTCAATATAATCAAAATATAAATCAACAATTATTCGATTAGCATCATTCATAATGGGGCGGAGGCATTAATAAGTGAAACATTGGCAAGATGGCGGCCTGGGGGGGTCCGGAGTTGGAACTACAGAGGATGGGGGGCACCTTGGGGAGGGGCAGGCCGCCTTGAGCAGACGTAGGGGTCGCCGCCCCCCCTGTGGTGTTAAGTTGATAGAAATCCTCGTGCTCTTTTAAGTCAAGGGCAAATTTGTCTTCCAGTTTTCCGGCGAAGCAGGGATTTAATCCAACTTTAATTAAAATTGAAAAAATTACATCTAAATTTTAATTTTAAATTACAGTTAGAAAACTAGCTCCATACAATTTAAATAACAACAAATCGGATGAGCTTACACAGTGATCCTAAATATTTACTCATACCCTTGAGGCTTACGATCTATACTTACAGTTGTTGTATGTCCGTTTTGTGGGTAACAAACTCACAAAGTAATGACATCACAAGCAAAATGGCTTATCTATTACACCAGGCTGCTAGTGACGTCGATTCTGACGGCTGAACGGCTGTAAGGAGGACATTCGACCCTTATTCTCAAACTACATCCCCCACACGATCAATGACCGAAACGGGCAGAAACCAAACCATCTTCCAGGATTCTAACCACCCCCAAGCCGGTCCTCAGTCAAGCACCCTACCCAATCTACCACATCGCCCACCTGCTCCCCTCGGCTTCAAGACTGCGCCTTCCACCGTTTCATCTCCGCCTGATACTGCTCATCGAATTCTTTTAATTTGATCGTTTCATTTTCCAGCAAAATTTTGCGTTTTTCATTCTGAAATTCACAATAATTTTTTAAAATTAATAAATTTTCAAAATTTAAATAAAAAAATGAAAATATTAAATGTAATAAGACTAATTTGCATCTGCATAAGACTATTTATAACCAATTCAGACAGAACCTGTCTGATTCAGACATTTAAGCCAGTTCAGACTAGACTTGTCCGTAAGCGTTTTGTGCGTAAGTAAAAAGTTTGATCATATGTTGCAGAAAAATTAATAGCTGTCACAGACAATTTTTGTACATAAGCGAAACTAACGGTTATGCTATATCTATGCAAAAAATCATCACTGCATCTTTGGCGGTTTTTACCTAAAGTCTGAAAAAATAGTTGCACCACTTGAGAAAAAGAAACATGTGATTTCGTTACGAAAAGAATGGTTTTTTACTATCGAGAGTACACCAAGTAGTGACTTGGTGGTCATGCTCCGACAAAGACGGACAAGCAGATATGAACTAAGCCTAAGACCGTCCAGAAAAAGAATGCTTCCCGTCGCCATTACCTGCAAATGCTCCAATTCCTGTAAAGCCTGTGCGTTAGCCTGTTTTAAAGCAGCCAATCTCTTCGCGTGCTTGGTCTCCTGTTTGTTCTGTTCCGCTTTCACGCGACGCTTTTCCGACTCTTCAAACTAAAAAAACAAAGTTTCACTCACGAGTCAGTACATAATTATCCTAAGAGCACACAGCCGCTGCATAACAGACTAGCATACTATAAAATATTGCGTACAAAACTAACAATTTCATGTTTTGTAACATCTTTACGCAAAAAATGTTGCTAAATTGCTTTCGTTCAATTCTGCATCAAGAGCACATACTCTAATCCCTTACCCACGCTCCTTACGTGGTTGCCCATCAAGAGTACCTAATTAATCCCTTGGCTATCATTCACACATTGTAGCGCACCAAGAGTACATGTTACAATCTCTTACCAATGTTTGCCCATCAAGAGTACCTGTTTAAATCTCCAGGCCAGTCATTCACATATTGTTGCGCACCAAGAGCACATTACCCATGCTTCCCACACATTATTGCCCACCAAGAGTACCTGTTTCAATCGCTTGGCAATGTCAGCCGAGTCGACCATGGAGATTCTGAGCGACTCCCTGAACATGAGCGTCCGTGCCTTGGTCTCGTCCCGCAGCAGTTTGGGCAGTCGCTTGCGTTCTTGCTGCTGAGCCTTCACCATCTCCTCCTCTCGCTCCACGTTGCTGTTGCGCATGTGCACTGTTTCCTATCAAGAGTACATCAATATTATAGTGGCTCACAGCAACTATAGGAAACACTGGCTAGCATCAGAACAGGGGCGTAGCCAGGATTTTGAAAAGGGGGGGGGGGGGTCGCACCTTGTCAACTTTTTTTGCTCACTCAGTGATAATAATTTTGAAGTTGAAATGAAGTTTTTCGCGATTTGAGTACTCACACGCGCATGGTAAACGCAAGACCATTGAGCCGTAGGTTGCAGGGGCCTGGGGGCGGCAGCCCCCAGAAAAAAGTTGGGGATTTTTTCAATTTTTAGGCCGAATTTGGCCCACCGACTACGTATCAGAAAGGAAAATTTAAACGAAAGATGGGATCGTCTGACGTCACATCAGACAGTGTATTACACAAGTAAATGCAGCATAATCTACTCCTGTAGACATGCATAGGCTTTGATGAAATATAATAACAAGGTATAATAAACCACACAACAGCAGGGGTCTGGGGGCGGCAGCCCCCAGGAAAATTTTTTGTATTTTTAGGCCAAATTTGGTCAATTGGAGATGTATCAGAATTTTTTTAGGTAGGACGTTTACAAACACAAGATACTAAACCCCAAAGTTGCAGGCGTGTGGGATTAGCAGAATGAAAATTTTTTCTAACAGAAAAATTAAAACGAAAAATGGTATATACCGTCACACCAGACAGTGTGTTGCACAAGTAAATGTAGCATTATGTACTAGTGTATGCATGCATAGGCTTTGACGAAAGATAATAACAAAGAATAGTAAGCCAGATAGTCGCAGGGGTCTGGGGGCGGCAGCTCCTAGAAAAAAATTGGGGGAAATGTTTGATTTTTAGGCCAAATTTGGTCAATTGGAGACGTATCAGAAATTTTTTTTAGGCCGGGCGATAAAAACCAAAGGGGGGACCCTTGTTGACAATTTCTTCAGGTTCGACCAAAAGGGGGGGGGGGTCGCGACCCCTGCGACCCCCCCCCTGGCTACGCCCTTGCATCAGAAGTACATAATAGTGCCTGATAGCAACTATAATAGACACTGGTTAGCTACAGCATCAAGAGTACATGAATATTATAGTGGCTCACAGCAACTATCGGAACACTAGCTAGCATCAAGAGTACATAATAGTGTCTCACCAGAAAAACCACTAGCTGCCACCATGAGCACATAACAGTGTCTCAGCAAAAAATCACTAGCTAGCCCGAGAGGCAAAAGTACATAACAAAGTCTCACTAGCTAGCAGCAAGACTCGTACATCTCACGCAAAAAACACTAGCTAATAGCTATGCACCAAGAGTATATAATAGTGTCTCCAACTCTATAGGAAACACTAGTTATCACCAAGAGTATTAAATAATAGTGACTTGCTAACAGGATTACTGGCTAACATCAAGAGCACACAAAATAGAATATCTCACCAGAAACCCCATCCTGCTATCAAGAGTACATATGCCATACTGTAACAAATAAACCCATAAATGACCATCAAAGTATAGCTCATATAGTGAGTCGTGACTGTTTCGTACTTTTGTCGACTGAACGGACATACGGCTGTAAGTATGAATCTAAAGCCCGGTTCATACTAATTGTCCTTAAGAACACAGGGACAGGGACAAGGACAATTTTTGGTCAGCTATTGTGCAAATTTGGCCAAATCGTTGCGTCTAACTTTTTGCATACGAGTTTTACTTGACCTGAACCTCTTTCGTTCAAAAAAGTGGCTCATTTGGCCATGTAGTTTTCTTTAAACTGCTTAAGGACAATTTGATAGGGACAAGGATAAGGACGAGTATGAACCGGGCTTAAGGCGTACCCTTTGATGCCTTTCCAGCATCTGGCTTCGTTGTAAATAGAACAGATCCTTGATTTGGGTTTTGGCCAGTTGGTGTTTTTCGTGCAGCAATTTTTCCTCCAACTCCCATAAGGCCGCTTCACGTGCTAAAAAATGGGACAATATTTTATTACAATTCAGCACTTTTTTAGAGGGATTGGTTAAGTTAGGGCGTAATAATGGGACAACAGCAATTTTTTGGGTAAATTACACAGTGGTCGATTTACACAACAAAAAATTGGGTCGCGCCGTTGCTTCGCATAATATAGTCGGCATCCCAATAAAAAAACACAAATTACACAGCACCATGATTTTTCACCCAAGTTTTATAAAATTGCCTATTCTGGTAGTAAACAATACGACTATTCGAGTACTTTACTCAAAATCGAAATCAAGACACAGCTTTTAAGCGCAAAAACCCTTTTATGCATTCTTTCCTCAAAGAATGCTGAAAAACACCTCCAAATTACACAACATAGTCTTAATTTACACAAATTTATTATTTACACAACATTTTTACACAGTAGCGATCTCAAAAAAAGCCTGGTAAAGTGTAAAATAGCAGAGAACCAGAAAACCCGCTGAAATCACCTCTCATCAGTTGATGTTTCTGTTGCAAGAATTGTCGTTCCAGTAGGGCAATTCGTTGTCGATGTTGTTCCTCCACTCGGTTCATCATGGCCTCGTAGGCCTTCTCTTGGTCGCACACAAATTCTTCCTCCTAAAAACAATATCAAAGTAATAATAGTGTATAGCCGAAACTGGATTTAACGGATTAAACCTAGTTCACACTTGTTCGTAAGCGTACCCATTTGTCCGTAAGCAAAAAGTTATCCGTATGTAAATATGTCCGGTTGTGCCTAAGCAAAACCTTAGCTGTAACGGTGTCCGTTACTCCGTATAAGCAAAACCTTATCCGGTTAGTCCGTAAGCGTGTGCGTTTATCCGTGAGCAAAAAGTTATCCGTAAGCGTGTCCGTGAGCGTATCCGTTTGTGCGCAAGCGTGTCCGTTTGTCCGTAAGCGTATCCGTTTGTCCGTAAGCGTGTCCGTTCTTTCGTTAGCGTGTCCGTTTGTCCGTAAGCAATAAGTTATCCGTAAGCGTATCCGTTTGTCCGTATGCGTGTCCGTTCGTTAGCGTATCCGTTTGTCCATAAGCAGAAAGTTATCCCTGAGCGTAAGCGTGTCCGTTTGTTCGTAAGCAAAAAGTTATCCGTAAGCGTGTCTGTCTGTTCGCAAGCAAAAAGTTATACGTAAGCGTATCCGTTTGTCCGTATGCGTGTCCGTTCGTTCGTTAGCGTATCCGTTTGTCCATAAGCAGAAAGTTATCCCTGAGCGTAAGCGTGTCCGTTTGTTCGTAAGCAAAAAGTTATCCGTAAGCGTATCCGTTTGTCCGTAAGCCTGTTCGTTTGTTCGTAAGCGTACATGGGCATAGGAGAAATGTCTGGAAACGACGGCAAAATCGGTGGCTCATAAAGCAAAAAATACGGTGCTTCACGAGAGAAAATGGGCGGCAAAGCCGAAACCCCGCCCCCCCCCCTAAAAAATTTGGTACCTACCCACGGAAGTCTGTTTGACGTCCGCCTGTCTTGCATACCGTACACAACTTGAATTGTTTTGATAACTAGCAAACAATAATAGCAACACTAAGTACAAACATATTTTGTAACATCTTTTACCCTTCTTTGGTGCTCCATATCCATGATTTCCCTGCGTCGTTTCAAGGCTTCCTTTCTGTCTGATTTTCGCAACATATCCACTTCTTGTTTCAACAATTTTACCTCCTGCTTCAAACTTTCACGGAAACTTTTCACTTCTTTTTCCTGAAAAGGAAATTTTATTTAAAGGTTTATTTATTAACAAATATTATAAGGGGGTAGTGTTAAATATGCTTACTCGTGCTTGAAGAGTTGGGCTTCTTCACAGTTTCACAGTGTATACGCATATTCTAAAAAGTTGTTCAACTTTACCAGTTTAGGTCAAATATTAGGTGATTGTATGTCACACACAATAATTATATAAGTAACGGTGTTCTATTTCAACCAAATAAATCGTTCTAAACTGAGTCTAACTAAAGTCTAAACTGAATCATGGTGTTAAATTGAGCACTTTTTAAAATCCTGACCAGAAAGTCTCTGTGTTGCTAACATTTCAACTGAGCTAAAACCACGGTTTCAGATTGATCTACGAAGATCATAACAGATCAGGCAATATTTCGTAAGGAAATTATAATTATACTCATCATATGAAAACGTATGTAAAACCATGGTTTTATGAAACCACCTTTGTGAAATCCACCCTACTTGTTCTATCTTGATCTTCTTTGCCGTGGCCTTGACATCGTCATCTTGCAGTCTTTCCGCGTCCTCTAGTTGCTTCTTCTGCGTCCGTAGCAGAGTCTCCAAGTCACTGTCGTATTGACGGACTAAGGCCTGCAATAGGATGGATTAAGCGGATTAAGGAAATTAGTTTCAGTCCGACTAAAGTCCGGTTCATACTCATTGCTTGTCCTTGGCCTTATGGTTTTGTCCTTTAAAGCCCGGTTCATACTTGTCCTTAAGGACACAGAGACAGGGACAAGGACAAATTTTGGTCAGCTACTGTGAATAATTGACACAAGCTTTTTGGCTAATTTTTTGCATACGATCTGCAAGTGACCCCTACTTTAATCATACCAAAAGTTGGCTTATTTGGCCAGACAGTTTTCTTGAAATCGCTTAAGGACAAAACGATAGGGACAAGGACAAGGACGAGTATGAACCGGGCTTTAGGGGGTAGTGTCGCGAAAGCAGTCGATTTTGCGCGACTATAAAACATTTTTAGTAAAAGATAAGACATTGTTCTTTATATATTCTTAGAATATGTTTTAAGCCAAATATTGTTGCCAAGTTTCAGCAAAATTTATGCAGCATACAGTTAGCAGTGAAGTCGCAAAGTCGCAAAAATGACGTTTTAAAAACCTATTCACATTCGATATTTTCGTCACAAATTATAAGTATTTTTGTTTAGATTCTATACACAGACTAAAAGCACATATTATGCTCTAGTTTATGCACACAAAATTTAGTGCAAATTGCTTCAGTGGTTGCGGAGTAATACCTGTTTGAACTGTGAAACTGTGCGTAAACTGTGAAGCACTCACAGCAATAATGATAATTTGTAAAAAAATTAGACGCTTATTTTAAAATCAAAAGAAAAACGAAGCTTCATTTTTTTCATTTTTCTTATTTGTGGCAAAAAATTGTGCGTCGAAACATTATATGTACTTTACAAGCTGGCCAATGTGATATCTGGCTTGATTTTTTGAACTTTTATGTCCCTATTGTGTAATGTCTGGCTTACAAATAGCGATTGGTTCCAAATATTGGTAGATATTGGTATAGTCTACTAGTGTCTGGAAGTATTTATTTGACACCATATAGTATTTTACTAGTTTCTCAATGAACGTACAATTTCAAAGCAAAAAGCTCTCTTTTTGCAACCTATGAGCAAAACTGCTTTGGCGACACTACCACCTTAAGCAGTTCATGTCAGTCCGACTAAAGCCCGGTTCATTTTACTTGTCCTTGAAAACGCAGGGACAAAACAAGGACAAGTTTAACTCAGCTACTGTGAAGAATTGACACGTGGGCTAATTGGCTAATTGGGCTTTTTTACAGAACCTGCGGGAGTGACCTCAAACTTCTTCGTACGAAAAATTGGCTCATTTAGCCCTGTAGTTTTCTTGGAACAGCTTAAGGACAAAAGTAGCGGGACAAGCAGCATAAGGACAAGTATGAATCGGGCCACAGATCGACTAAAGTATGGATGTCCGCATCGTTTTGTCCTTGAACAGTTACAAAAAAACTACTAGACCAAATGAGCCATTTTTCTACATGATAAAAGTATGGATGGGCCAAGCAAGACTTAACGCTATATACAGCTTAGTATGCAAAAAATAGACTAATAATTTTGTCAATGCTTCACAATAGCTGACCAAAGATTGTCATTGTCCCTGTCCCTCCACCAAAATAATCGACAAAAAATTCTCAAAATTTTGCAGAAATTAAAAAAACATTGTTATCGTTCTAACAAATTATTTTAATTTCTTCTTAATTTACCTGCATTTCAGCCTCCGCTTTTCTATCCTGCTGTTCTTTCAGTTGGTCCGCCTTGGACATGAGCACTTGATATTTCTTGGCCTCCACTCGCTGTAACCGTTTCAGCTCCTGCAATTCGGCTTTCCTGAAAGTGCAATTTCAAATGGATTAAACGGATTATGTTTGCTTAATAACTGACTTCATGTTGAGATTTTGTGAGAAAAATCGGTGCACAAGAAATTAGTGGTCTTACAAACATTAGCTGTCGTAAAATTATATATCAATAATTCTTAGTCGATGTCGGCAAAAAATTTTACTCAAATTCTAATCCGTTTAATGCATTTTAGGAATTGGCCCCAAAATAAGACTATCAAACAAGAGATAACCTACAACAGACCTAATATTCGTGCTTCTTTCGAAAGGTGAAAAATGTTAAAATAACATCCCCCCCCCCGGGCCAACAAAATCCAAAAATTACACAAAGCGTTTAGTTCCACCCCCCCTTCGAATTTTTGCAAATCCACGACAATGACACTTACATTCTTTCCATGTTAGTAGCCCTGCTATAAATCACCAAAAAAGACAACATATTATACAGAAAAGTTGCAAAAAACTATAATAATGGCACTCAAAACTGAAAAAAATTACTAATCATAATAAATTACCATTATATTGCCATAATAAATTGCAAAATATTCCCAGTAAATTCATTCATTTCGTATACTCTCTGTTTCTTTGATCTGAATATTACATAAAATATTGCTTTGGGCTCATAAATAATTTTAATCTGAGGTTAGAGAATGAGATAATCCGGAGGCTTACGAATGACATGATACTCACATGCGTAAGCACGCTTTTTGAATCGTTTAAACCGACGGGATTTCCCCTCTTAATCTCAAGAAGCAATGGGCGCTGCTAACTCCCATACATGCACATTGCATACAGGGTCTCGGTCTAGGGGGGGGGTGTCCAGGATTTTTAGAAATTTCAAGGGAGGTTTGTCAGCTTTCCGACGGGATTAACTCCCTTAATCCCAAGAAGCAACGGGTGCTAACTCCCATTCGTGCACACGGGGTCTCGCTATGGGGGGGGTTGGCAAGGATTTTTAGAAAATTCAAGTGAGGTTTGTCAGCTTGTCATGACGTTTCGCGGGCTTGAACTGACAATAACGCAAAAAATTTCCAATTTGTCTAATTTTAACCTAAAATTATTGTGAAATGTTTTGCAAAATTTGGCTATTCTTATTGATGTTTTCGCTGTTTGAAGCATTTTTGAGTTTTGGGCACCTTTGTTCAGCACCAAGGAGGTGGGCATGTCCCAATAGGTCAAACGTCAAATGTGAGTGGAGGCTTGTCCGGGTATCTCAAATCTGTGGGGGGGGGCAAGCCACACCCAGACTTCTCCCACGTCTGCGCTCCCTCCCTCAGTTATCAGTGGTTAGTTTGTGACTAACGGCCACAAAAAATATCTACCTGTAGACCAAGTCATTTTTCTGGGGGTGTGCGTGGGCGTAGTAGGTCGTGCTCTCCATCGGGACTCCGTCCACCACCCATTTTCGAGTCCGACGAGTCATCGTCTGTTTTTTACGATTCCCACCCTCGCCCTGAAAAAATACAAAGTATTTAGAAAATGACTAAAGTATTAAAAAACATCCAGGGTGCATTTCACCACGGTGGTTTTTAAAAACCATGGTTTTACGTACGTTTTGATATGATTTGCACATAATTTCATTACGAAATATCGCCTGACTCGTTACGAATTTCGTAAATTTTCAAAAACCATGGTTTTTGCTCAGCTGAAATTCAAACCTGCAGCATAGCAGGTTTTTATTCTGCTGAAGTTTCAACTGAGCAAAAACCATGGTTTTAGAAAATCTGCTGAATTCGTAACGAATCGTGCGATATTTCGTAATGAAATTATGTGCAAATCATATGCACACGTACGTAAAACCATGGTTTTTAAAAACCACCGTGGTGAAATCCACCCCCGGACTTTTAGGGTGGATTTCACAAAGGTGGTTTAACTAAGCCATGGTTTTACGTACCTTTTTATATGATTTGCACATAGTTTCATTACGAAATATCGCCTGATTCGTTACGAATTTCCTAGATTTTCTTAAACCATGGTTTTAGCTCAGTTGAAATTTCAAACCTGCGGCATAGCAGGTCTCTATTTTGCTGAAATTTCAACTGAGCTAAAACCATGGTTTAAGAAAATCTAGGAAATTCGTAACGAATCAGGCGATATTTCGTAATGAAATTATGTGCAAATCATATAAAAAGGTACGTAAAACCATGGTTTAGTTAAACCACCTTTGTGAAATCCACCCTTATAGTCTGTATATACGTATATAACATATTTAGTTACACATAACTAGGCAGCGAGATGAGGAAAAAGGGACACACTAAAGTCTGACAAAAAATGCTGGACCCTGAGACAAATAGAAACACGAGATTTCATGACGACAAGAACGAATTGCGGGTCTTTTCTATTATTCTCCCACCAGTCTGGAATTTGGAAGTTACTGAGGCGATTTGAATAATTTTTGCACCAATGGACTCCTCTTGACCTCAGGACTTCAAAAATACAAGTTTTAAAATATTTTAAATTTTTCAAAAAAATAAAAATTTTAAAATTTTATACAAAATGCGGATTTTTTTCATTTTTTGAAATGCGGAATGTGTTCTAGACACGAATTTTTGGGTTTTGGATCGCCAAAATTTAAACAATTTTCAAAAATTTTAAAATTTAAAATTTTTTCAAAGATTTTGAAATTTTTTAAATTAATTTTTTGAAATTCTGAGGTCAAGAGGAGTCCACTGGTGCAAAAATTATTCAAATCGGCTCAGTAAATTCCAAATTCCGGACTGGTGGGGGAATTACAGAAAAGACCCCGAATTGCAAGCATCAAGAGTACAGCGAGTACTCATAAAAATCATGCCACCGTTTTGTCTCAGGGCTCGGTTCAGCAATTTCTGGTCAGACTCTAGGGGTGGATTTCACCACGGTGGTTTTTAAAACCCATGATTTTAAGATTTTTTAATTTAGCACATAATTTCATTATGAAATGTTGCCTGATTGTAAATTTTCTAACCAAAACCATGGTTTTTGCTCAGTTGAAATTTCAAACCTGCAGTAACGCACGCAAGTTTTTGTTCTGCTGACATTTCAACTGAGCAGAAACCATGGTATAAAAAATCTACAAAATTCGTAACGAGTCAGGCGATATTTCGTAATGAACTATGAGCAAACGTACGCAAAACCATGCTTTTTAAAAACCACCGTGGTGAAATCCATTCTAGGTGTCCGTTGTTGGCTGAAAGAATGTGCACTGCACAAGTCGGCGAACTTTACGGCGGGGCAGAGTTGATCTTAAGATATCTTAAGGGGGGGGGGGGGGGGGCTACCTGTAAAAGTGAAAATTTTTAGGTTCTCCGATTCGCTTCAAATTTGCATATTATGTAGCCCCAGGGTAGGCGCATCGCAGATGTAACAAACTGGAACCAATGCTTTAGCCAATTTTTTACTAGGGGCTCCCAAAAATTCACTTTTACGTGGAAATCATAGGTGCAAAAAAGTTTTTTGTGGTTGCAAAGCGTCCCTCTACTCGAAATTTTTGTTAACACTGACGAAGCTGATTTTTACATTATTCGATACCCTAACGTCATATTATCTCAACCTCTATAATCCATTTTTTTAATTTTTGCCTATGGCCTGAGCAATGACGACAAATGTAAAAATCACTCAAATTTGGCGGGCCCAAAAAACGTAATTTTTTCACATTTCGCCCTCGATTTTAGATTTGAAAATACATAAAAAAATCCGGATCATATGATTTTGCGCTTACAAATAGGGGCTACTACTATGCCAATTGCCAAGTTTTAGCCTGATTGGATGTGGTTTATGGTAGAACAGTCCAAGTAAAGGCTACTTTTAGGCTTTTTGGCGTACTTTTGCCTATGTAAATACACTGACAAACGCACTGAACCAAAAGTTTACCTTACTTAATTGTTCTTATCTGAGGAAGAGGTGCCTTGGGGGCGTAACATATGTAAAGATAAGCAAATTTGGAGAACTTTTATTTTTGACCTGGGTAGCCCCGCCCCCTTAAATCGTCTGAAAATGAGTCTGATTCAGCCTCGTCTTCATGGAAAAGGCCCCTTACATTGGAGGTGGCATTATTGGTGCCTTTCTGGTTTCCCTGCTGTTTCTGTCGTATTCGAACGTGGCTGGAATCGGACGTGTCTAGACTGCTGCTGCCCGCACTCGACGGACTGCTAAGGGAACCGGCTGAAATTAGTAATACTTACATTTTAACATTAAATTATTATTATTCAACCTTTAACGTAATTTAAATTTAAACTTTTAAAATAAAATCACTATTTAAAGTAATTTAAATTTGAATTTTTAAAATAAAATTAATATTTAACGTAAGATAAATTTTTAAAATTAATTTATTAAATAAATTTGAATTAAAATTTTTAAAATTAAATTATTATTTAAAA
The DNA here is from genome assembly GCA_030248245.1 of Trissonchulus sp. WLG1_4. Taxonomy (NCBI): domain Eukaryota; kingdom Metazoa; phylum Nematoda; class Enoplea; order Enoplida; family Ironidae; genus Trissonchulus; species Trissonchulus sp. WLG1_4. The sequence goes on from JASANF010019884.1 coordinate 12,637, forward strand.
TAAAAAATAGGTAAATTAAAAGTGGATTTAATGTTCAAGTCTGGGTTTTTTTCGCAAAAACGTTCGCAATTGCGAAAAAAATTGGTCATTGCGAAAAATTTTCAAACTTTTTCGCAAAATTACGAAAAAATTTTGACGCAGTGGAGGTGAACTTGTAAGGTCTATGCGCTGATTTTTGTGGTTTAGTCGGAAAACAATTCCGATACGGCCCCAATTGACCAAATTTGGCCTAAAAATAGAAAATTTCTCCGACTTTTTGTGATCCCTTAGGCCCGGACTCGTGCAACTTTGTGGCTTGATGTTTCTAGTGACTGTAAATGGGACAAATTTTCTTTCATGTATCATCACACCGACCGCATGTAACACTAATCAGGGTTGGCGTGACAGCGTCCAACCCTAGAATAGGAGAAAAACCACTCAATGCGGATTTTTGAAATTTAATTTTTTAATAACTTAAAATATATGCAAGCGAATGACTTTTAATTTAAGGTGGTAGTTACGTTTTCGACAGTTTTTATAACGTGCTATAACTTTTGATTGACTCAATGAATTTAATAGCTGTCTTTTACACGTTAAAGTACTTGACTGAAACTACACTTATGCACATTATCTAGCTTAAATTTGTAACAAGCTAGTCTGCAGACACTGTTAAAGTAGTCAAATTTCGTGAATTTTTGCATTTTTCACGTTTTGCTTGTAAAATTGACAGTATATTTCCAAATAATTTCATTCTTTACACCAACAAAGTCAATAACAGGGTAAATTTTAATGCTAAGTTTGGTGCATTTATATGATGTAGAAAAGAAGTTACGGACCTTCAATTTTGTATTTTTTGGAATTTTGAAAAATATACAAATTTTTGAATCTAAATTTTTCACGAAATGGGCTAAATTAATACAAATAAAAAAATTGACACATCAGAAATTGTCTAAAAAACATGTAAAATAACGCATGAAAGGATTGCAACATTGAGACTTGAGATTTAGTCCACGAAAGTACATTTTTACAGAATTTCTGTGAATGAAATTGATGTAACGCAAAATTTAAGCCAACAAAATTTTTGAAATTTTAGCATAAAGTAGACACATATGTGTGCCAATTTATCCAAAATTTTTAACAAAATCCCTCTAGTAGTTGTCAAGTTTTGCGGACTTTTGTGTAATGCACTTTAGTTCAAAAAAAAATGTTCCATAAATGTGACGTAATCTCAAAAAGTGAAAAGCGGAAGGATAAGTTTTGGCATCTAAATTGAAGGTTTTTGACATGCCCGTGTGTCATTTTTTTCTTTTTTCAATAAACGGCGTTTTTGACTAGCTACTACTTTGGCTTAGCTAAACATAAAATTTACGAAAAATTGTCATAACTGGCTGAAAAATATTTTCTGTGAAAATTAAAAATGATTGTTTCAAGCTATTTTAGCTTGCATTTATCTCATAATAATTTATAGTTTCCTAAATAAATATGCGTACTATAAATTATTGATTGAAAATTAATCGTAAGTTGTCAAATGTTACTCCTGCAAAACTGTCGAAAATGTTACTACCACCTTAATGTGTGTATCCGCCTAGTGGAAGGCTATATGCCTGCACAACTTCAAAGAGATTGGTTGAGTCTAACTTGAGATATGAAAAGAAGACTTTTGCAAACTTGACACTCCCTCTTTTTTTATGTCAACATCTCTATCTAACCGGACGCTTGTGGGGTTGTCATGTTTATATGTTTTTCACATTTAGGTTCAAAAAAGTTACAAAGTGACGAGCCATTTATTTCAATTTCGGCCCCGTTCGGTCTCTGCTGGGAGGGGGGAACCCCCTTTTTTGGGGTCCGAAAAAAACAAAGTCCCGAAAATTTCTAGCCAACTTTTGAGAAGTCACGCAAGTGAGGTAGCCTCCATCTCCTGCATGCTCGGTAGTGTAGTGGTGCTATAGTGCATCTGCTATTTTGGAGTCGATCGTGTAACTGTAGCGCTGGGGAGGGGGCTCGGAAGGTAATTCACGTGTATTATGGGGGTAGGCTACCTATGGGCAGTACAGCCAAGACGGTTATAGATGGAGGTCTGTCGTTTTGTATGCGAATATAAACCCATATACTGCGCATTGCAGGGTGCCAATAGTTTTGCAGACAAACCCCCCGACGACCCTCCTCCCACTGGTACCAAGGGTACCCCCCGCCCCCTTGGCATATTTTTAGTGGGGGAAGCTGGGGGGGGCGCCCCCCATTTGGTCCGGAGCCCCCCATTTTGGTCGCCCCCCCATTTCAGATGGGGTGCCCCCCCATTTCAGATGGGGTGCCCCGCCATACCCAAAATTTTTTCCGGAAGGAGGGTTTTAGAGACTTTTTAGCAGTAGCGATGTCGGGATTTTGGGTCTATTTTTGGTAAATTTCGTATTAGTGTAGCTATAATAAACGTATGAAAATGTAACATTTCACGGATAACATCCAATTTTTCGTGTAAAAATAGTGTTTTATCGTAAATTTGGTGCGCCCCCCCCCCCCATTTTGGTCGACGCCCCGCCCATCCATGGGGGGGGGCTGCGCCCCCATCGCGCCCCCCCCCCCACCCATAAAATTTTGCCTAAAAATATGAAAAGGCCCCCAAAGGGTCAAATTTTCAAATCACGATTATGATGAGCGATAATTTGTACCCCTGAACACGAATGCGAGCTTTATTTTTGGCTTGGACCGTCTTGGACTCCACTATGGCGTCTACAGTAAGGGGTCGTTTGTCAGGTAGAAAGGGTTGCGGAGAAATAGCAACCGATTTCACCTGCCAGGGGTCAATTTTTTCAACTTCCCTCAATTAATATCACGATTTCTTTTTAGGTACATATAGTTTTTTATGCTGAACACAAAAATGAACTTTTTTACGAAAAAATTATATAAGTACATACAAGTTGTCATGTCATTGGTTTTGACTAAAGCGGAAAAACGCATTGGATTATTATAAAAATGCACCCATTGGGCATCACTGAGGTTAGAATAGGAGGTTCTAAAGCGGAAAAATGGAATCTTGCTCGTTAAAGATAATGGACAAAGTTTGCTGTGAATAGGAAAAATTCATTTTGTTAAAGTTGGTGGACAAGAGCGATCAGAATAGCCAGCCCCATGACACATTAGCGCTTTCTGCACCCTATTCGCGCGAATCATTCGCAACCGCCAGCTTAATTATAATAATAGACAGTATAATAGGGGTCGCAGGTGACATACTTAAGAAACATTTCAAAATGTTAGCATTTTGGGCCTAACTTGGTCATTGGCAGGGTCTTCTGAAACTACTTTACGGCTGAGCATCGATTTTGAAAGATTACACAAAATTCTCAGGACGGTTCCGTAAATTTAAATAAAAATGTCAAAATCGTTGTTTTTTCGCCAAAAAGAGTAAAAATTGCGTCAGTCTTCATCCTGTATAGGCGGAATACTGTTTTATTAACATTTCAATGCAAAGTGTACTGCATTAGGTAACAAAAGCAAGTCTGCGAAAAAAATTTGATTTTGCGAAAAAATTTCAAGCTTTTCGCAAAATTGCGAAAATATGCCAGCGAAAAAAAACCCAGGATTACATCATCATTATTATAATAATTAAACTGCAATTTTTCTACTTAGTTACTTGATTCACAATAATCACAGTTATGTTTTGCTTTCTTATTCTTTTACATAATAATTGATCAACTTTCAAAGCCAAAGTTTAGTAAAAAATAAAAAAAAACAATCAAACCGAGTCCAACACCTACCCGTCGGTATGGAGTAATCTTGGCTTCTATGCACCGATCCATTGGAAATATTCGCACTATTATTATCATGTTGTTGTTGTTGTTGTTGCTGTTGTTGTTGTTGTTGTTGTTGTTGTTGTTGCTGTTGTTGTTGCTGTTGTTGTTGTTGTTGTTGCTGAATCGGAAGTGGGGGTTTGGCTTCAGCCCCCCGTTTTGCATATTTAGTCGTTTTCGGCTCGCCCCCTGCCACAGCTTTGCGATTTTGCGCAGCCAAAAGCCCGTCACTGGGGTAGTCTATGGGGGGTTCGGGGGGAGGGGGTTCCGTGACCGGTTCCAAACCGGTCATTTGGGCGGCCGTAAATGCTGAAACCGGTAGAAAACCGTCCGGAGGTTCCGGAATTTTCACCGGTGTCAGGCTCCGTCTTTTGTCCCGGGACTCACTGCCACTGGACAGGGCGGAGCCACTAGACACAACGGAGCCAGACAACCGGTTCCCACCACCGCCCGGTACCGGTTCCGAGCGTAAAACAACCGGTGCCAGAGCCGGATCATAACCGGTTTCTTCCACAGATGGCTGTTGCTCTTGATAGTTGCCAAAGTAGATTTGAGGCGGCGGCGGCTGATAGTATACTCTTGGTGCCTGGGATTCTTCCGGCTCGTCTGGCGTCGGTAGACTATTCGACGCCTCCAGTTTCCGCTTAGCTTGAGCCATCAGCTCAACAGCAGCCTTATTGGCTTCACGACGCTGAGCTTGCACGCCGCCGGGCGAGATTTTACCAGCGGCAGACTTGGGCAGGGGTTTAGGAGGTCGGTGAGCCACCAGTGGCTCCTCACCAAGAGTAGGCACCGGTGGCTGCTGAGAGCGCAGCTTTTGCTCCAAGAGCAATAGTTCAATAGCAGCTTGTTTTTCCAGAAACTCTTGGTGTTGCGTTTGTTGTTGCTCTTGATGCAAAAACGGCTGCTCTTCCTGAAGTGGCTCAGGTAGGCTGGGAGCACCGGCCAAGCTACGTCGTTTGCGTTGCTCCTGACCTACCGGTGCATCAGGAGCAGTGGTCGTCGGTACACCGGGTTGCTCAAACCGGCTGGCAATATTATGAACCGAAGTCCGCTGTGACGTATCAAGAGCACTGTGATCCATGGAAGCGCCCGTACGCACAATCTGCTGATTACGCTCGTGCTCGGACAAAATCACTGCTCTTGACCGTTGCACAATGCCCCTATAGTCCACCGGTTCTGATGAGCCACCCGCCACCGGTTTCTGGCTCTCCAAACCGGCACTAAGTCTTGAATCATCATTCAACTGAGCCGGCTCCTGGGATCTAGAGTTCAAGCTAGCCGAGCGTTCCAGACTAGCCCCCCCACTGGGACGCCATCGTATGGGCTTGGACCCAACCTGGGGGGGACTGGGGGCGGACACGTCAGAGCTATGGCTGTCGCTGTGTCGTTCGAACATATCGCGAATCAACGAAACGGCCGGGCTGCGTTGAGTGTCGATGGAAGACTGAAAAAATAGATTTGAATAAAAACAGTGTTGTTTTTTAAGTTAGGGGTCAGCGTTTCTCATTTGTTTTCTTAATCAAGAAAGTTGCTTCTTGAATTAGAGGTATTTCTCAACATCTGTACATAAGGGAAATGAGGGAGAGACACTGACCCCCTAATCCAAGGCCCATGGGGGGAGAATTCCAAAAATATAAGCAAAAGTGATTACAAAGACCTATTTTTCCTCAGTGTTCAACATTTTTTTGGTCAGACTTTAGAGCACACAACGCATTTTCGTTACGTTTCTGTTTACTCAAAACGACACGTAATATACACACTAGCAACTAAACTTTTGCTTTTTTCCAAAAGTAGGACTCGACTAACCCTTGGTTCGGATGTATCATCGTCAGGGGACGGAATTTGCACCCTCAAAGGCTGGTCGGGAGACTCCAAGCTGTCGCCTAAAACATATAACAAATAAACAAATAAACTAAATAAAACAAAATACATATTTTTACTGAGAATATAATCACTCTTGAAGTTCTATAATATCAAGAGTACAGACACTAATATATACCTATTATGTACTCTTGATAATATCAAGTCTAATGGACGTAAAAAATAAAAATGGAATAATCTAAATGGACCGTAAAAGGCTGAGCGCAATTTTCCACCATTTTTTAATTTTTGTTTCAATGTAATTTTTAACAAAAAAGTATTTTGTTTCGGTGAGGGGCTTGTGAAATCCCCCTATGTGAGGTCCAGTCCGTTTAATCCATCACAGAAATGGATCGTTACTATGATCACACAATATGCCAGGGGGGTTACCATCATAGATGCACATAGTGGGTGGGTAGGGGGGTGTCCACTGTCCACCCCCCCTCAAACAGCAGGAACACCCTCTCAACCGCACCCCTCTGATGGCCAAAAATTGTCGGCCAAAATTGCACTCAGTGCTCTTACACCCTATATCGACAACCGACCCTTCACCCCGACACTTCTACAGCTGCTCTGTCTGACGATAACACTTTCTGCGTATCATTAAACGTAAAGTCTGACCAAAAATTTCTGAAGTTAACCTTGAGAGAAAACAGGTGGCGTGATTTTTGTGAGAACTCGCTGTACTCTTGATGCTTGCATTTTGTTCTTTTCGTAATGAAATCACGTGTTTCTCTTTGTCTCTGAGTCCAGCGTTTTTTGGTCAGACTTTAGTTACGTTTTATCCAATAATGGCAAAAATTGACTTATCGCAATTAAAACCGAAATGGATAATTGAATTTAAAATCTGAGCAAAAAAAAGCTGAACCTTGAGACAAAAAAAGACGCGATTTCATTACGAAAAGAACTAACTGGAGCATCAAGAGTACAGCGAGTAGTCACAAAACTCACGCCAACTGGTTTTGATGAGGGTTCAGCAATTTCTGGTCAGACTTTAGTGTAGCTATAAAATAGCCTGCACGTTAGAGAGCCTCGAACAGACCGACACAGGTTGGTTCGGTTTCTCAAATATATTCGGTTTTCCAAATATACTTTAACTGTGCAACGTGCAAATGCATATTCAGTGACACAAAAGCCCTAGACTTTGACCTAACAAACTTAAGGTCAATTTATAAAGGGGATCAACAGGAGCATCACATTCAATTAGATTTTTTTGCCTCACCTCACCAATAGTAGCTATATTAATTACCTCACGAATCAATAAATGAATCGAAATATTACCCTGATGAGTCGTTTTTTGCTTTATTTTCATCCTTAAAAAATCAAATAAGTTATTTTCCCCTTCAGAAAGTTTTTCTGGCTATGCCACTGACTGTAGCTGCCAACCAAAATTTAAAAACGCACCCCCACCTGTTACGTTTTGCCCCCTTGCCCCAATATCTCTGCCTGTATGAATCCATGAAAGCTGTTACCGGCTGCGTTTTTCAGTTGTCGTGGTGTTCATTTTATATTCGTTTTTGTTACCATTATCGATTACATAACCATGCAAGGAAGCAAGCAAAAATAAGGAAGAAGAAATAAGAAAAAAGTATATTACAACAATAATGTCCGTTCAGCCGACAAAATTAGAAAAAATTACAAACCATGTAGTATAAATATATTTTTTAAACGGATGGTGCTGCTGTCAGTATGAATCGACCCAACGCTCTTTTCCAGTGAAAAATGATCAGGTCACAAAACATTCAATTCATTATATTTTAAATTTGCATGATGCTTACGTGAGTGTATCTACGTACGTAACTGCTTTGTTTTTTCGTTTTTTCGTTTGTTTTTCGTCTCTCTTTTAGTGTTTCATCCAATCGCGTAAGGGCTTAGGTAAGACCTTATTAAAACTGAATTCACACTGAATTTGAATCTGATAGAATTAGATCTGAATTTATTTTGCAAAGAAACAGAAGAAAAGCCCAATTTAACGAAAACTCAGCAGACAATGGTAGTATAGCCTATTAGCCTGTTAAATTTCAGCTTGATACTTCACTAAGATGACGTGTTATTTAACAAATTAGTTTAAATCTAATCCACTAAAATCTATTTTGGGTAGAGAATTGTCTTAAACTGGGTTCCAGTTAACACGTTTTGGGAAATGTTTTGAAAACATTGCATATTATATTTTAAGCATTTTTTATACATTATGGCAGTTAATTGTCAAAAACAGGTTTTTTTATTCTTACGAGTTTCACTAAATGCCACTTAAATACTTGACATAAATTCTTAAATATACATGTTTAATGCTTTCTACTATGCAAAGACATCGTTTTTTATACGTTTATTGCTGAGCTTGATTTCTATTATGCAAAGACATCAAACGAATATACACATGACATACAGTCCTAAAATAATAGATTAATTGTCTATTTATTACTAGAATATAGTAAAGCCAGCTTCAGGGATATAAAATATATATCGGTCAACGCGAGAGGGGGGAACAGGGTTGACTTTCCGAGAGACCATGGTTGCTGAGCCCAGCTTTAGCCAAAATTGCTATAATCGAGCTGAAAACTTAGTGGGGTCAGAGGTTAGGGGTTAATGTGGGGGGGGGTCATACATGTAACGGGGTCAAAATATAAGGGGGGCCTCTCCGGTCAAATTTTTGAGACCCTCCCCCCTGAACGATCAAAATTACTCCAAATTTTGCAAAATTTTGTAAAATTTTCATAAAGAAGGGTCATTTTTAGTAAATTTTGCCAAAATTTGCCGGACCCTTCACTTCGATTTGGGGCACTCCCCCCATCTCCCTCATACATGCATGGGGGGGGGGTTGTTGGCATATTTTTAACAATGGGGAGACCCTGAGGGCACATAATTTGGTCCCGTCCTGCACCTTCTCAAATAGAGTTCCCCCGTAGCTCCAAATGTTTTTCCAAAACGACGGTTAGCGATTTTGTAATTGCTGGTATGTTTCTGTGATACGGTTTTCATGTCTTTTTTGATAAATTTAGTAACAATGAAGCTTTTTCAGTGTAAAAACCGTCTTCATAGCTCTAAATTGTGTCACATTATGACTACGGTGTGCCCCCCATTTTAGTCGGCGCCCCCCACTCCTGGGGGGGTTCCCACTCCCAGGTCGGACATCCATAAGGGGGACAGCCCCACCGGCTTTCCCTAAAAAATTTTGTCTAAAAATATGACAGGCACAGATGTACATGGGGGGATAGGCCTGAGGGGGCAAGCCCCCTTCCAACATTTGAGAATTCGGGACAAGCCCTCCCTCCGATTTCACCCTTCAGGACAAGACCCCTTCCTTGGTGCTGAAAAAAAGTCCCAGAAAACTCAAAAATCGCCCCAGATTGCTGCAAAATGCTTCAGAACTGAGCAAAAACCAAAAAGTCGCTAAAAATGTCCGAAGTTTGCAAAAAAATGTTTAGTTCTCAGACGAAAATAGAAAATTTTTGCGTTTTTGTCATTTCAATACCCCAAAACGTCCGCACAAGCCCCCCTAAATTTCGAAAATCAAAAAATCCGGGACAAGCCCCTCTCCAGACCAAGACGACGTGTATATACATGTATGGCCAGGGGCATGGTAAGGGGTTACTGGAATCAAGGGCCGCGGATTAAGGTGCCCACCACCTCTTTCTGTTATGTTCATCTATTAATATTGACAAAATTCCATCAATAAATTAATCAAAGCCGATCAATCAGCCACGATTTATTTATCCCAAAGTCACAACTTCTTGGTAAACATTTGACGATTCTTCAAAAACACTTTTAGCCATCACAAAAAGTCCTGTAGTCACGCCAAGTTTTTCCGGCGGAACTTCAAACAAAATCTCGCCAAACAGCTGGGTATCAGTTTTCAGCACCTTCCAGCTAGGCTGATAAAGTGTAGTGAAATTTGCCGTATCAAAGACGCGAAAATACAGCAGAGCCGAGGGTCCTTGATTAATCACCAAAAAATCGCACAAAAATTTCACCATTCCATTATCTTCCCCATCTTTGGGCACATGATCAAGTTGTCTCGGCTTATCCGCCAAAATGAAAATATAGCTAGGCTCCACCAAATCCTGCTCCGTACGGACAAAGCCATATCCATTATCGTCGTAGCCAAAAATACGGAGATAAAAAGCTTCCTGAGGAATGGTAATTTTGGCATGAAAAATCGAATTCCGTCCTTGCTCTAGCATAAACTGATCCAATAGCTCAAAGCGTTCATTTCGACATTGCACGAACACCGGGTAGAGTGTACGCTTGCCAGTGGGTCTGATTTCAAACTCAACATGCTGTTTGAACAGCGGCCGTTCACGCAAAGCCTGTAGGCCCGGGTGATCCGATTCGGGATCAAGATCTTGATGCAAAAACCGATAGTCCAGTCGAATACTCGACACAATGCGAACCACCAGCGTATACTTCCACATTTCTCCGCCATAGACCTCCAAATCTAGCCGCCAATTGCCCGGCTTAGGCTTGTCAAAAAACAGCCTGGTATACAGCATAGCTAGATTACTCGTATCTGGCTCCACAGATTTGTTATCCGCATCAAAAACCCTTATTCCGGGTACATTATCATTGGAATAGATCACAATTTCAAGACCTTCTATGGTGGAATCCACGGGAAAACTGAAGTTCTCCGATCTATCGCCTTGAGCCAGCAAAATGAACGATTTCTTCGTTCCGGCGGTCACAAATTCGACCGTTCTTTCCAATTCCTCCTGATCTACAATCACAATATCGCCGCCAGTGGCTTTAGCCAACCGGGAGAAATCCTTATAGGCTTTGGCCTGTATCTGATTGGCCGGTGACGTATCTCCCAAGGCACGCCGACGTCGGAGTGACGTCAAATCCTGCGCAAGCCGCATATAAAGCGTCAGACGTTTTTGGCGCAACGTTTCGTCAAGCCAGGGCATCATGTGACTATCAGACGGCACGCCATTGGTTACAGCATAGATCACGCCTCCAACAGAACAACGCAGGGCGGCCAGCATAATTGCTTCGTAGAGTTTCCGATCGGCATTTTTGGTCGTATTATCCAGATGTTGGTCAGCCTTAAAGCCGTCAACAAACGCGTCAGCCTCCTCTAGAGTCGACATGACGTATAGAGGACCGGCCAAGTTCTGCGAAAAGGCTACAAAAATGAATTCCGAGGGTGAGGTTTTGTTTTCCGTATGCTGGGCCAACGTTTTGCGAACTTTCTGCCTTACAGTCTCTACATAGGGCAGCATCGACTGACTAATATCGACCACAAACGAAACCGAGCTTCCGGACAACAATTGCAAAAACAGCAACCATTTGGGATCGTCGTTGGTCAGATTGCGCAAATAGCCCAAATAATGCACAGTGGCGTTTTCAGCCAGAACGGCGGCAGTAGCGTGCAAATAGTCATGCGACGCGAACAGGCCATTTTCGCTATCCTTATTTAGCCCCCCTTCGGCATGGCGACCACTGCTTGCGTCCAGGACCCCCCCATGGCTGCACTTGCCCACCCCTGGGGGTTTTTCAACCGGTGCCCCTGCGTCGTCTTTCTGGTTGACCGAATAGCCACTGGTCAGGGCGTCTTGGATGACCACATTATTCTCGCAATTATAGATATTATTCTCACTCCCCCCGGCAGCTGAGAAACCGATCGGCGCTAGCAGGCTGATCTTCAATAGACCGCTTTTGAAGCGACTGGCAAAATCACGTTCACAGTCTACGCAGGTTCGATCCTCGGGTCGGGCTACTTTGCCAGGACTTTTGCCTCGTTTGCCTAGGTTCTGGTTGATTTTCAGGTTGCCCAGTTCTACCCAATTGGTGTGGCTGTAGAAGTCTTGCAGCGGGTGCAGCAAACGACCCAGCGTGTATCGTGCAGCGTCGTAGTTCTCCGCTTTCACTAGGGCGACCACCCGTTCGCCTTGTTCGACTAAATGCTCGTGACCTTGCACAATACGCTCGGAATCAAAATGCCATTTGGGATTTTTCTTGGTAGCCTGTAAAAAACAATTCAGCGGCAAATTAGTATTAAAAATTTTTTAAGCGATGATTTTTCCACTGACGGTTTTTTTATAAACTAATATTGACTGGATTAATTTAACTTCACCACTCAACACAGGATTAGCTGTACACGGTTTAGCAGTTCTACCGAGTTTTGTAAAGTTTCGTCAGTCTTATGCTGAGTTACTGATGTTAATCTAGTTAATCTAATGCCGTTAATATAACTTATGAAAAGGCCCTATAGGAATATACGAACTTAAAACATACCTCATGCAGAAACTAAACTTAGTTTGAAGCTCACTCATAAAACTCAAACTCTAGCTCAACTTGACACGGTATTTTGACATAAAAAAGTTCATTTATTCGCTCTGGTGATAGTTTACAAACAACGGTTTCAGACGAAAATTAAGCCGCTGACTTAGGTTAACTCGTTTAAGGGGGTAATTGCGTTTTTAGGTGTTTTTTTAAACCCTCTTTTCATTTCAACTCACACGCGTCTTTCCCTTTTTAACTTCTTCCCTAATTCCCTTCTTATTTTCCCTTTTTTCTTTCCAGACAAAACCCCAAATTTTTTTTTAAAACCCTTTTTTTTTTTTTTCCCCCCCTCCTTTTTAATTAAAAAAAAACCTTTTTTTTCCCCACCAAAAAAACCCCTCCCTTCCATAACAAACCCTTAATCCCAACTCCCAAAGTCCAAAAGTCTAGTCCATCTTATATAATAAAAGAAATATCATCATCATCATAAAAAATATCTGCCTTATCACCTTATCACTATCAATTCCAGCCACAGCATCTGCAATTTTCTCAATGGCATTCTCAAAGCCCTTCCAATCCGCCCCCGGGCCATAATATTCCTTAAAAAGTTCCTCCGGGGTCAGACCCTGGATTCTGGGCAAATCTGGACTGCGTAGCGAATTGAGCACTTCCCCGGCGTGACGAACCAGGGCTGCCTCAGTCATTTCGGTGTGAAACGTGGCAAACGGGGAGGCGACTCTTCCCAGCAGAGCGTTGGGAATGAAGCCTAGACACTGGGGCGCCAGCAGCAGGAGCGTGGGAAAAACGCAACACATTTTCCCACGGTTATAAGAAGGCAGTGAAATGTTATCAGTGAATCAAAGTATTTTATTTTAATTAATCAATCATACAGGAGATTTTGTTTTGTATGAAATCGACATAAATCGTCAGGTTAGTGTGAACCAAATTTGCTAGCCTAAAAGCAACATTACAACATACTGTAGGGCAGAGGCTACATCATTTTCATTAATCACCTATCATTCAATAAAAATCACCAAATCTATATTTTTCGATCTTTTGATCACTTCCAACAAAAATCGTGTAAGTATCAATAAACTAACTATCACAATTTCAACTACGAACCCTCATAGTATCAAGAGTCCATATTAAGATGGATAGGATATATACAGGATATAGTACATCCTATTTTGTACTCTTGATACATAAACATTCATTTCTATACAAATTAAGTTTATAAAGCATATAAGCTAATTATTGTCTTTAAGAAAAAATCAAAAATGTACCGAATATAAAAAAGCATCAGATTCAACTAAAATTCACACCTAAAAAGTTTACAATTGAGTTTACTTTCTCACTACAACCCTAGGCAATAAACATAAATAAAAACCTGCTATGTGTGCCACACAATACCAACCAAAACTATTCCGCAATCAAAACTTTCATTAAACGTCTTAAAACCAGTCTAACTTGTAAAATCTAACTGTAAGTTATTAGAATAGAGCCACACTATGACACACCACACGGCAGTTCTGTAAAGATATTTTCTTATTTGTCATAGTCGCATATCATTGGGCAAAATAGGTTCATAAAAAATACATTTAAAATTTACAAACGAAACTTTATAAAAGTTATAATTATGATATCAGGTTGATAGTGAAGCCGCCAATAATTTTTTTCATTTAGCCGCTATAAACACTGTTACTGCATTTTTCTATACAGGTTCATAATGGTCCTTAAGAACATAGACAGGGACAAAGACTATTTTCTGATGTGTAACATGAAATCGGTTCGTCTATTTTTTTGCGTATGAACTGAAACTAACCCAAATTTTCTTTGTGCAAAAATGGGGCTCACTTCATTGGGTAGATATTTTGGAGTTACTCAAGGACAAAATGATAGGGACAAGGATAAGGACAAGTATGAACCGGGCTTAAGGGGGGGGGGGCTCCCTGTATAATTGAAAATTTTAAATTCTCATATTCGCTTCAAATTAGCACACAATGTAGCCTATGTAAATGCCAAGGCGCATCGCAGATGTTACAAACCGGAACCAATGTTTTTGCCAAATTTTTGCTAGGGGCTCCAGAAAATCCAATTTTACGTATAAATCATAGCCGCAAAAAAAGTTTTTTGTGGTTGCAAAGCGTCCCTTTACTCGAAATTTTTGTTACCACTAACGAAGCTGATTTTTACATTATTCGATAGCCTAGCGTCATATCTCAGCCTCTATGATCTATTTTTTTAAATTTTTGCCCATGGCCTGAGCAATGACGCCAAACGTAAAATCACTCAAATTTGGCGGGTCCAAAAAACGGCCATATTTTCACATTTCCCCTCGATTTTGGCTTTGAAAATACATATCGAAAATCCTGATTACACGATTTTGCGCTTACATGTGGCCATGTGGGCTACTATTCTGCCAAGTTTCAGCCTGATTGGCTTGATGTGGTTTGGGCTAGAACTATCTAAGTAAGGGCTACTTTTAGGCTTTTTGGCGTACTTTTGCCTATGTAAATACACTGACAAACGCACTGAACCAAAAGTGCACCTTCAAGCTTAATTGTTCTTATTTGAGGTAGAGGTGTCTTGGGAGAGTAACATTGCGAAAATAAGCGAAATTGGAGAACTTTGATTTTTGACCTGGGTAGCCCCCCACCTTAAGGTGCTGTTCACAAATTCGGATTAACGGGATTAGTTCAACTGAATAAACTATCATAGCTCGATATAGAATCGCAGTATCTTTCCAAGAATCTACACATTTATGCAATTAACACAGATGATAATCTCTGTCTAATTAAATATATTTTCGCGATTCAGTGTTAAGTTATTCCAGTTAATTCAGTTAACCTAATCTAATTCATCCGAATTAGTGAACAGCCTTTAAGTTTAATGCTGACATCATTCAGGGCCTTATCAAAAATTGGATTTAACGGATTAGATGTAAATTAATTTGCTAATAACACAGCACAAAATTAAAATAGAAGGCTGAAATTTCGCCCTACATGGCTTACACATTATATATCTCGCTGTGTGCAAAGTTTCAGTAAATTACTTTAAACTGACGCTGAGTTCGAAACAAACATAATTCTAATCCGACAAATCTAATTTTCGATAAGACCCTTAGTTATTGCGCCTAAAATTTTTCACTACAATGAAAGTTATCCGCCACGACAAACTTAGCAGTAACCTATTTAAGTACATGGCACTATAAGAGTTATAAACTGAGCTTAACAGGTCTTCTCTTTACAGATATAACTTCACAAATTTATACAACCTTGACAGCAATAAATAATAGCGCGTAGGATCGATTCATACTTACAGCCGTATGTCCATTAGGACAAGATTACAAAAATCTCTCTCAAAATTCAAGTGTGACCAAAAAATGCTGGACCATGAGACAAAAAGAAACACGCGATTTCATTATGAAAAGAACGAACTGCTAGCATCAAGAGTACACAGAGTAGTCACAAAAATCACGCCACCTGTTTTGTCTCAGAGCTCAGCAATTTCTGGTCAGACTTTAGTATACAATATTTGATGGGCTATGCACACTGTGATTCTTTCTTATTTTGACGGCTAAATGAACACAGGATTGGTTATTTCTTAACCAATAGACGAAAACAATTCAGGTTGAACGCATGCAAAAAAACTAAAAAACAATACTATAACAGAAAAAGCATGCCAAGCTAAAGCCAAGCACAGAAGAGAGAAATGACAGCATGCCATCACTTCAGGCAACCATAGAATACACAAAAAAAGAAAAAAGTTTATCAGAGTATTTAAAAAACTCTGAAGCCCAATAAATTCATACTCGCCGTGTCTGTAAGCCTGTAAAAAAAACAGCTGCAATCGGAAGTTTTGCACGTGAACTAATTTAGATCACATAATATATAAAAAATTGTCAATCATGATAAAGCATGGTTTATTTTGGGTGAAAAAACAAAAAACATCATCATCATCATTATCATCAAAAATCCCACAGCAAAAAAATCAAAATAGACGCATAGTCCACTCTACCTATATGGTTTATACTTTACAGACAACCATATTGAAGAGTATGAATTGAACTCGAGAAAAGCTTGTATGACAGGACAATTAATATTACTTAATTCATATTACTTAATTTTAAATTGTTTTAAATGGAATTATTTAATTCAATTTGTTCACCATTCTTACGCCAATGTATATACACACAGCCACGTTAAAATTGACACACACACACATTGACAGCTACGCCTTGTTAAACTTGACGCCCCCCCCCCCCCCATATGCAGCACAAGCACATTAGCCAAATCATAAAACAACACAAAAATGCAAGTTCATAATCAAATTATTGCTAAATCGGTCGGGAAAAGCACCCCTCTCCGACTTTCAATGAATGCGAAATGAAGACAAGCTGCACAACACAGAAGCTGTTTTAAAAAGTAGCAGTATAAGCTCAATCTAAGTTAGTGGGGTGGGGCGGGGGGGACGCAGAAAAAAAAGTGCCTGCCCCCAACCTAGATGGCAGAGCAAAGCCCCCTTTCCCAAAAAAAAATCGTGACTGCAGGGCCGACTCGTTAAAGTCTACTGTCTTTTTATAAAAAAAACTATGGCACCACTGAGCTAAGGGCCAATTCCTTTACCGGATTAAAGGGTTAATTATAATCGGACTAAACGGTTTAAAAATTAAGCTTAAAATTGCCAATCGAAAACCTCCGGATTAAACGGACCTAACTTTTAGCGCGCTGCTTTTTATCGGACTAAACGGACTTAGCTATGCACGCTAATGTTAAGCGTGCATGTTAAATCCGTTTAGTCCAGTGGTAGTTTTGGAATGGGGTCAGACTAAAATAAAGTCACTGACTTATTTTAACTCGTTTAGTCCGTGTAATCTAATTCGCCATTCCAAAACTAACATGTCCAGTCCGCTTAATCCGGTAAAGGCCCTAAGACGGTTTTCATACGTAACAATTAGTAGCAACATATAATCTGCCCCATCCAACATATCGACACAATTATAGCAACCACACCAACTCACCCATAAAAACAGTCATATCCCCATATTCATCGTCCTCAGGTAGAATTTGATCCCCCTCTTGCCCCCGGGGGGTCAAATCTTCCTCTCCGGGTGAATCAGGGGTTGTCACTTCGTCAAGCATATGGTTGAGCAAAGAGTTCACCGAAACCGAGGGGGGCATTTTAAGTAGGGGGCCAGGGGTCAAAAGGTCATCATCGGGGTCAGGAGGAATCACTGATTTCGGGGGGCGGGGGATTGGGGTCAAATCTTCATCCTGGATTTCCGCAGGGGGCAGTTCATAATTCAGGGGGGCGTCCGGACTTAAATCATCTTTACTCTGATGTCCTTGAATCATATTATCCCCTACTAAAGTAGGTGGGGGCGACCGATTTGTAGGTTCCTGTACATCTCCAAGGGAAATAGGGAGGGTCACTACGGGTTTCTCTTCTTCTGGGCTTAATATTTGCACCCCCTGATCCACAGGGGGGGTTCTTCGGCTTTCCGCAAAGTCTCCACAAACGCTAATCGATGCTGGTTGATCGACAATCAATTCCTGGGTCACGTGACAATTCCTCGCGCCATTCTGATTGGCTGTCAAAGTTATGCCAATGGACAAACTTTGCTCTTCCACAGATTGTGATTGGCCGATCGGATTTTCTTGCTCAGTTGATTCTGAAAAGGCATTTAGGATCGACTCAAAGCAGTAAAAATTGCATGCGATCAATTGAAGCTAAACCGATTGATTGATTTCATTGATTATTGTGATTTATTTGCTTGCATACTTTTAGCTAGAAAATTTGTTTTTTGACCATTTTTGCTAATTTTTTTACTGGTCAGTGATTATAAAGTTAATTTAATAAGTTTCAAGTAGGAATACATAAAAAATATGCAAATATAAATCAGTCAGCCACTGTGATTTTGATTGTCAAGTTTGCGAAGTGACGACAATATTTCTTTAACAAATTTTGTTTCGATAAATCCACTTAAAACATTTAACGATATTAACAGCCTCATTATAAATTTATGAAAAATGAACTATTAACATAAATTGATTGAATATTCAAAATTTTGAAAAAAGTTTATGTCGATTCGAACCTTTAAATGGCATTTAAATTTAGTATGGCTTTGCTAAAAACAGACTATTTTTCACATCTTTTTCTGCAAATAACATAATTGGCATCATTAAAAATGCACCATAAATAATTATACTGATAAGTTAGATAATGTGCAAAATATGCAAAAACAAGCTGATCGTGAATTTTAGTAGGACGTGTAGCAAGCAAGTGCGCAAAGCGGCTTGCAATCAACTTTGCTTTGTCACCGCTGGGAGGGGGACCCATTGCCATAGTAACCATCTATATGTATTTATATTATGAATATATATATATATATATATATATATATATATATATATATATATATATATATATATATATATATATCCACCCCCGCCCCAAAATGCTAGTCACTGCTTGGCAAATTTTTACGGGTGCCGCCCTTCCCCCTCAGATTGGTCGCACCCTATTAAGGTTTAAGGTTGGAGCGCCCCTCTTTGTCCCAAATTTTCTTAACTACAAACTACATAGACTTGGCGAATTATAAATTGGTGGTAGTTATGCCTTTGCGGTGTGATTTTACGACGTTGTCTTTCACATTTGAAGAAATATGTACTTACTTATAAACAAAGCGCATTTATACGCACAGCAAAATAGTGTCTCATGGCGACTGCAGAGCGCCCCCCCCCTCAATTTTGGTCAGCGCACTTTGCCCCCTCCATTTTGCCTAAAAACCCTCGTCCCAGTCACCCTTTGTGCCCTCCCCCTTTAACCTTCGCTCACGTGCACCTGTGGTCATGCGGTTAATAGTAGAAGTTGTACCAATTAACATAGGGCCTTTTTATAAATAGATATTAACTGGATTAGATTAACTACTAGATCAACGTTACAACTCAACAGTGGCATATTTTTAGTGGGGGGGGCGCCCCCCCATTTGGTCCGGAGCCCCACTTTATTTTGGTCGCACACCCCCCCCCCCCATTTCAGATGGGGTGCCCCCCCATAGCCCAAAATGTTTTCCGGAAGGACGTTTTAGCCAATTTTTAGCTGATTTTAGCCAATTTTTGAGTCTTTTTTGGCTAAATTTAGTGTTAGCGTAGCTATAATAACGTATGAAAACATAGCATTTAAGGTGGTAGTTACGTTTTCGACGGTTTTTATAACGTGCTATAACTTTTTACCAAATTAAATTTTTTTCACAAAAATAAACCTTTTAATTAACAAAAAATATTATTTTAAAACCAATTCATTCTCACAAACAACAATTTAATTTATAAAAAATTTTTTTTTTATAAAAATATTTATTTTTAAAAAAAAAAAAAAAAAAAACAAAATAAAAAAAACATACAAAAAAACACAAAATAACCAAATATTTTAAATTTTAAAATAAACAAATAAAAAAAATTTTTATTTTTATAAACATTTTACCCAAAAAAATTTTTATTTAATTATTTATAAAATTATAAAAAAATAAATATAATCTCAAAAAAAAATAAATTTTATATAATTAAAACTTTTTTTTTTTTTTTAAATAACCTAAAATTACTTTCTAACAAAAATAAATTAACAAAATTATATAAAAATATTTCTAAAATAAAATATTTATATTATTAATATATATATAATATATTATTTACTAAAATAATCACATATATAATAAATAAAAAGATCCACTTAACGTATAATAACCATTTTTTCGTGTAAAAATAGTGTTTTATCGTCAAATCGGTGCGCATCCCATTTTGGTCGACGCCCCCCCATCCATGGGGGGGACTGCCCCCACCCATCGCGCCCCTCCTAAAATTTTGCCTAAAAATAAGCCAGCAACATAGGAGTCAATTAAATGTATGCAATTTTGTGAGTAGGTTCAGTCATTCTACAAAGTTATACAAAATTTCGTCAGTTTCATGGTGAGTTACAGCTGAAGTTAGTTAATCTAATCTAGCTATTATAATTTATGAAAAGGCTTATAGAAAACTTAGTTTTAGCATTATATTTATTGAATACAACAAACAATTATTTTATAAAAACACTGAATTTAAAAAATTTCAGTAAATTTTAATTTTACTAAAAATTTTATTAAGCATTACAGGAATTCGAATAGTGTTGAAGTTTATGCTGGATTTAGTTATGGAAAGACTTTTAGTCTGAAATGTCGAGAAGCACGCGAAATTAAGTAGTAAATCGCAGCTAAGCAATGAAACGCAACTTGCAAAGAAGCTAAATTTGTATACTAAAAAATCATCCAAGAAAAAAATAATGAACTATATTAATAAAGTGTCACTCTAACACAAGAGTCAGACACTATTGGTATTAACTTTCAAATAACTTAATTAACTGAACTAAACTACTAGAAACTCACAAACTGAAACCTATAGTGACTTTACCAAGTTCACTAATTAAAAAAGTTTGTTAAACTTTGGAAAACATGTTAAAGTAGTATTAAAGCTATCAAGAGTACAGCAAAAAATGCCATATATTCTTGATAGTTTTAATAGAAACGTTATATAAGAAGAAGTCATGTTCTAAGGTGATGGTACGTTTATAGGGTTGTTTTTTAGTAATAAAAGCATGGTGCAAAGCTCTTAACTCTTAAATTTCAAAAACAATAACGACTAATGAGTAAAAAGTACAGATTATAATAAAATTGTTAGAAATCTTCGAAATTTACTACCAGCAAGAGTTTATTTTTTTTTAGTATCGTCAAATTACAGTAATTACAGTTTATAAGGTATTTCAAACTTTTGATAAAACTAGGTCGATCAACAGAAAATAACCACCATTTTAGACCAGAAACAAATAACCGCAAAATCGATCGAAAAAAAGTCCAATAATCTTCCAAGTAAAACCAAGAGAAATTTTAGAAAAGTACCAGTCGTATCCGTACCAGTCTAAATAGTAATCAAAAGTCAAACTAATTTGAGCAAAAAACTAATTAAACCAAGCCAAACCAGCACAAGAGTAAAGAGAAGTACTAAAAAAATTACCAAAAAAAAACAATAAATCTACTAAAAAACAGAATGCAATCCGAAGTCATACCATCATCACGTTTGGCTAGATCTCGATCAAGATCGGCCAAAACTTCCACCGCGTCGAGTGCATAGTGATCTGAGGGGGGTGAGGGGGGTCTGGGGGCGTGGGAACTCCGCTCCACAGCAGGAGGGGGCGGGGCGGGTCGACCCTGAAACATACATGCAACAGGTTTAGTTCATTTTGGGGGGGGGGGGCCTTCCCCAGGATAAGGGGGGTTTTCTGGCTAAATTGGGACCCTCTTCTTATATAAAGAATACGATAAAATTTCAAAAAAAATGAAATTTTTTCCCAGGTTTGTCGATGTCTGAAAACTTTGCCCCCGAACCCCTTGCAGGTATATACCTTTTTATAATTCCAAGGGACAAATAAAAGGACAGGGACAAGGATATGAAGCAGTAATTCTAAAAAGAATCCATAAGATTTTCGGCCAAGTGGGAGCCGGACCTCAGACTGTCAAAAATTCCAGTCTCAGTAAAATACCGCAAGTTGCAAAAAAAGCTGCAAATACTTGCAAAAAAACTACAATTAATTGTAGTTGGATAAGATATTCTGCAAAAATTACGAAAAAACACTGCAAACTCAGCCAGCAGGCTCTCACTTTTGACGACTTCCTTGGAGATTGGTGACTGTTGTTGGCCTCATTGGCGGTCGAGTCCAGAGAGGTCGAGTCCCGGAGCACCGGAGGCGGATCGGAACCAGTACCGGTTTCAGGAGGCGCCGGGGAAACGGACCGGGTGGAACCGCCGCCGGTGGCCGTACCGGTGTCATTGGGCCAATCCTGTTCAAGTGTGGCCGCGGAGCCAACGCTTTCCTTGTCCTAAAAAAATCAGATTATTAATTTATAATAATTTATTAATTAAGTAATAAATTATTACAAGACTAAACAGTCTATAGTCTGACCTGAATTAATGCTGGTTTTTGTAGAAATCAAAGCAATTTTTTTTAGTAAGACTTTAGATCAACAACGGGAGGAGATGGTCCAAGACGTTGAAAAAAATTTGAGTGGAAGTTGAATTGTAATGAGATTTTGATTAAATAATTACTTATTATTTTTTGTAACCTTTCTTCAATAATTCATATTGCACAAAAATTTTTTGTGACTATTTAAAGTTAGACAAATTACAAAATTACATTTACGAAACTTTCAAAAATATAAATACATACTACTAGAAAAAGTTACTCCGGGAGTTTTTTACATTTCCTACAGTTCCAGTTTCAAATCATCCAAATAATTTCTTCCGACTTTTAAAAATTTAAAATTTCTCATTGTAAAAAGATAAGCAATACTGAAATGATTCAATTATTATGAAGTAAAAATTATTTATTTTTTACTCATCCATGTGATATTACTAATAAATAAAATTTCTTCTGAAAAATAAATTGGTTTATCCAAAAAAAAGAAATAAATAAATTAGCCGCACCTCATTATCATCGAAAATCACCACTTCTTCAATAAGCTCTCCCTGGGCTTCTGTTAACAAGGCAGCCAAAGGTTTACAGTCACTAGCTGTCGCCACAAAAGGATGCTGAAAAAAACGGTTGAGACATACTCGGTCGGTTAAAGCCCGGTTCATACTTGTCCTTATCCTTGTAATTAACCTTATCCAAAAAAATTAAAACAAAACTGCCTGGTCCAAGGTGGCAACTTTTTTTTCAAAGTTTGGATTTAGTTTTTATACAAATAATCTGCCAGAAGCGATTCAGGCTAATCTTCGTAGCAGCTGACCAAAATTTGTCATTTGCCATGTCCCTGTGCTCTAAAGAGAAGAATATGAACCGGGTCATTCAACAAATGACAAAAAATTCTGCCGTTCAGCTTGCGATAATATAAATTATGATAAAAAAATAAGTAACTCGATTATTTTTCACATATTTTTGACAGAAACAGGACTGCACCGAAATTCGGCACGTCTCATCCAAAATGCCCATTTATAGACATTTTTTACACACCGTTTTTGGCATAAAAATGTTGTAAAAACGCTATTTTAAACATTATAAGCATAACTTTTAGAAGAGAAACCACACTAATTTCAGTTAAAAAACAATCACCTTCTGCAGTTCAGGACAAGTGTCTCGATCGGCAGGATTTTTTTGTAAGCACCGTCGTAAAAACCCGTGGAATTCGGATGTCCTGAAATCACCAGTAAAAAGCATAAGCACAAAATTATCTAAAAAAGTCAGACTTAACTTGAGTCTTCTTATTTACCACAAAATTCTCAAAACTGTTCTTGAACTCCAAAAATATTTTTGACCACCGCCAATTTTTCTTTGCATAATGCTTCACACTAGAAGCTAATTGCATGAAATTATAATTATATTAATAATTACTACTCAAAGCTTAAAACATTCTTTAAACTAGCTTAAAGCTTATTCTGCTTTAAAATCACAGAAGGTGCAAAAGCATACGGCGGACTGCAGTTAATAAGCTCAACTTGATAAATCTAAACTTCGGTTAACTCCAATTAAATCGCAGCTAAGACTCCAAGCGCCAAACTGCGTAAAACTTCATTACTGGAGCAAACTTTAAACCGATTTAACGCTTGGTTTATATTCGAGCTAAATCGGTTTTAATTCATGCATGTATGAGAAGGAAATAGAGAGGCTCCGCCCCCCCAGATCGAGGAGTCAATTTAAAATTTGGGCAAAATTTTTGTAAAAATGGTACATTTTTTAAAAAATTTGCGAATAAAGTGGGAGTAAAGTCCAATTCGTACACAAGAAATCAAACGAATCGAGTCAATGCTTTACAGTAGCTAACCAAAGTTGTTCTTGCGCCTGTCCATGTGTTTAAGGACAAGCATGAACCAGGAACTATTCCTCTATAATACCATTTGGAAGGGTGATCCAGGGTGGGTGGGTCTGATTTCTGTATCTTGATGAGCACGCGCATGGGCGAGACTTCGTGGTTGGGCGGCTCCACCTGAGCCAACTCAATCAGCGTGATCCCCAGAGACCAAATGTCCGCCTGGCAGTCGTAGGGCTGATCCTTGAACGTTTCGCACAGCATCACTTCGGGGGCCATCCTGAAAATTAGATTACATTAATACTTAATTATTTGACTTGACTTTAGGCAGGAGAGCACTGAGCAGGACGTCATTGTCGAACATCCGCTGTGGCCTGCCCCATTATGAATTGTCGCCATTGATTCCTGCATACTAATACTTAATTACATAGATTAGATTAACACTTAAATTATTGGGTTGCCGACCCCCCGCGAAGCAGGGGTGCAACCCATTGTATTCATATTCCTGATGTTGTTTTT
>JASANF010019886.1:0-15056 GCA_030248245.1 Trissonchulus sp. WLG1_4
GGAAATTATCCGGAAAATTTCCGGAAAAAACCCGGAAATTATCCGGAATAAGCCCGGAAAAAACCTGGAAATTTTCCGAAAAAAACCCGGAAATTTTCCGGAAAAAACCCGGAAATTTTCCGGAAATTATCCGGCAACAGTTTGGCGTTGACCGGAAAATATCCGGAAAAAGTCCGGAAATTTTCCGGAAAGTGAGACTGGGAATCGGAAATTTTCCGGAAAATTGCCGGAAATTTTCCGGAAAAAACCCGAAAAAAACCGGAAATTATCCGGAAAATTTCCGGAAATTCGGCAGGGCACAAAAGAAAAAATCCGGAAAAAACCCGGAAATTTTCCGGAAATTTACCGAAAATTTTTTTTCCGGAAAATTTCCGGAAATTTTCCGGAAAAAGTTTTCCTGTGCCCTTAAGGGGCGAAAACACATAATGACATTTTTTATTCAAACCTGACATAAATGTTAAAAACCAAAATAATGTTCAACTAGAGAAGCACATAAGCTAAATTTTGGTATATAAAGTGTGACTATACGCAAAGTATAAGCAGAGTTATCGTTTGCCGAAAATTCACTCACGTTTGGTGCTCTGGGAGTCACGTGACATGATCACATGACTTGAAATTTTGCCTCCAGTGTTCTTTTGTGCCATAGTACAAATATGTATAAGTAAAGTTTGACATTTGCCAATTTTTTGTCAATTTTCGATGTAACCCCCGATTCCCGGAGCGCCCCCTTAACCCCAAAAATGAATCTCGAATTCGCGTTCAGCGGCCTAATTTATCCCCAGAGACGTCAAAAAACCATTTTTAAAAAATTGACCAATGTAGACCTATCAGGACCCTCACTGTGGGGCGGCTTTTTTCTCAATAAATTTAATAATATTCAAAACAGGACGATATGTGATCTAAACACGGATCAAACATTCAGTTTTTTTTCGAGAAAATTTATCGAAAAAAAACGGATGCTGTATTTCGGAGTACACGTCACTCCGAGGGGTAAGATTGTGACAGAAGATAGACAATAGTTTAAATTATCATTGTGGTGAGTTTGGGAGTGATTGGATGGATGTTGATGAAAATATGATACTTTATCCAAAATTTCCGAGGTCGATATTCCGACTCTAAATTTGGGTGGTCTGATAAATTTTAACAAAATTTTTTGAATTTAACTTTTGGAAGCTAGGGTTAAATGCAGTTGGGGGGGGGGAAATAGTGGACCTATTTTTTTGAGTAGAGCACCTTGGGGGAAGCATTTTTGCTTCAAGAACCCCTATTTCATTTTTTGGATTTTCTGAGATATGCCCCCCCGACATCTGAACCCTCAGTGTGGGACGTTTTCGCAATTTTTTTCCAAAGCCCTTGTTTTTTCCGTTCTAATCGTGTATAAATGGTGTCAGATTATTGTTTACAAATTTTTAGAATCAAAACAAAGGCTCTTTGACCGGGTTCCTGCCGAAAAATTGGCCAAATTCTCCAGAAACGTCCAATTTCTGACCAAATTCAAACTTGGCATCAATTTAGGCTTGGGCTTAGGCTTAGGCTTAGGGCTTAGGCTTAGTTTGGGGCTTAGGCTTAGGCTTAGTATCAGGCTTAGGCTTAGGCTTAGGTTCAGGCTTAGGCTTAGGCTCAGGCTTAGGCAATAAAAAATCGAAATTTTCAGAAAAAATCCTGCCAGCTTAGCCTAGAGCATTCTGCCAACTAAGCCTAGACGATGCCTTAAAACATCATAACGCATTCAGAACTATCAAAAAACAAAGATTATAGCCATTTTTGGCTTCGAACTTTGGCCTACGTTCACTTCCAAAAACACTGAAAATGCAATTTTCAAGGAGTCATAGCTCAGAAAATCCAAATTTGTGGATAGGGGTTCTATTACAAAAAATGCTTCCCTCAAGGTGCTCTACTCCAAAAAATAGGTCCACTATTTTTCCCCCCCAACTGCACTTGATCCCGTCACTCCGAGGGGTAAGATTGTGACAGAAGATAGACAATAGTTTAAATTATCATTGTGGTGAGTTTGGGAGTGATTGGATGGATGTTGATGAAAATATGATACTTTATCCAAAATTTCCGAGGTCGATATTCCGACTCTAAATTTGGGTGGTCTGGTCTGATAAATTTTAACAAAATTTTTTGAATTTAACTTTTGGAAGCTACTGCACCACTACAAATTAAAATTTAGTCTTTTGTCTACTTTCTCCACGATTCCTGGCTCTGTGTAAGTCATGGACTCTGAAAAAAACCCATCCGTTTTTTTTCGAAAAATCGGCCTTCCGTCTTTTTTAGTTAAGGTTGCTATACACTTCAAAATAGTGTGTGAAACTGTGGCGGCCTTTAGCTTACACTCACACAGATTGTATGGCAGCAGCAAACTCGAAAGAACAAAAGAATCCGGCGGACTTTAAAATAAAAGTAGAAGAGAACAAGCATAGACATGCAAAACAGGGCAAATCCAACATTTTATAAATCAAATTTCAAAGCTGCGACCAAGATCGATGTGAGTGCGTATATAACGGGGGGACTTGTGGGCAAAATTTAGGGGACCTAACAGGCCTACTTGTAGAAACCGACTGCCCTCCAACGTGTAAACGCCTCGGGAAAATTTTGTCACGCTACCTCCCCCCCTGCCCCCTCCGGTCGACACCCACCCCAGGTGCCCCCCCTTTGGAAATTCCTGGATCCGCGCCTGCATAGAACTCACAAAAACCTCTTAAACGCAACTACCGCTTTTAAATTAAACGAACTTCACATAATGACGCCTTTTGTTTTGAAAATACTGCTAACTTTGCCAAAGCGACACCGAGGCTAAAGCAAAATCTGAGTTCAGAAGACTAAAAAATCATAAAACTGAATGGAGACTGATATGTACTGGTGTTACTTGAAATTTTTAGCTTTTTCCTTTACCGGTCGGCGGTCACACAAAACAATTAACTGTGATTCAGGCACTGTTCCAAATCAGTAGCCTAGCCAGACTTAAGTTGAGCGAGGGGCCAACGTGCATTTTTGCCTGAAAATTTTTCGAAGTTTGTCTACCGGGTTTTAACGAGTTTTTTTATCTAGTTTGTCGACGGTTTTAACCCATTTGATTCAGGTTTACGGTGGAATCCTATGGGATTACCTTGTGCTGGACTCGTCTGTGCTTGATTTCAAGACATGCCAACCTCACTTCGTGGGTCACAATCCGACGTCCTACCTGACTGCATCAAGTGTTCGGTGGTGATTGGGTCGCAGGACTATGCTTTCTCCTGCGGACTGTGTGGCCTTTCCATGCACGCTAGCTGTTTTGGAATTTCTAATGACCAATACCGAAAATTTGAGAAAGCTGGAGCCTTGCCGCTTATTAATATCATTTGTGATGACTGCTTAATATCATTTGTGATGACTGCAAATCTTTGCCGCAACGACTGGCTGCCCTTGAAAATCTTCGTCCTGCCCCGCCTGCTGCTCTATCAGCTACCTCCTCTGGCCTGTCCCACCCGTCGTCGACTCCCCTCGATGAAGACCAGAGAATAGCAAAAATTGTGGCTGCTGTATTGGAGCAAATTCTGCCGCGCCTGGACAGCCTAATTAACTCTGCCATGGAAAAAAACGAGAAGAAGAGTAATCTGGTTATTACTGGCCTTCCCGTTAGGTCAACCTGTGGTGATGTAGTGGACCTTAACGTTGTGGCGAATCAAATGGCTGTGTCTGCTAATGTTGATACATCTGATATTGTGTCTTGTTATCGTGACGGACCTGAAAACACTCCTCGTGGAAAAATTGTCAAAATCAAATTCAATAATCCATCTTCTCGGTGGAAATTTTTACAATACTCGAAAAATTATCGTTATATTTCTCCTCTTTTTGCTAAGGTTTGGGTACGTCCTGACCTTACGTACGAGGAACGGGTTCAGGATAGAGCCTTACGCGCCGAGCTTGCTCGGCGGCGGGCTAACAATGAAAATGTTGTGATTCGTAATATGCGCATAGTGTCTGGTCACCCGAAACCCCCAAAACGGGGGAAATTAAGCACAGGTGTGTCTTGTTCTTTTCATAGTTTAGCCATTCTTTTTAATGCTCGTAGCCTTTTGAATAAGTTTGATGATTTGCAAGCTGAAATTTTTAGTGGTGCTATTATTTATGATTTTGTTTTCGTAACTGAAACCTGGTTAAGTGAGTCTGTGTCAAACAATCAATTTTTTTTACTAATAGATATAACCTGTTGAGACGTGATCGAGTGTCAGGAAGAGGAGGGGGAGTCGCCGCCTTTATTCATCGTAGTTATTCTTCAGTAGAAATTCATTCTGTTAGCTCGCCCACATATGATTTATTAGTTTTTGATGTTAATAATGACCCACGAATACGCATATTTCTAGTATATATTAAACCTAGCCCCACTTATGATACCATTGCAGAATTAATACGTATAATTACACCGTTTTTGATAGTATCTACTCCTACAAAATGCGTTTTGATTGGTGACTTTAACCTACCAGCCATTGACTGGACTCGTGGAGAAGCGCACGTCAAAACATCAGAAATAGTATTTTGGGCAACTTTCCTTCAAGAATGATAGGTCATTTTGGCTGTTTTTAAAAAATACGGCCCAAATCCTTGATTCCCGGAGCGCCCCCTTAAAATGTTAGTGTTTCAAGCCCAAATTGAAGGGGGCGCTCCGGGAATCGGGGGTTACATAGAAAATTGGCAAAAAATTGGTAAATGTCAAACTTTACTTCACATATTTGCACTATGGCCCAAAAGAACACTGGAGGCAAAATTTCAGATCGCGTGATCATGTCACGTGACTCACAGAGCACCAAACGTGTGTGAATTTTTGGCAAACGATAACTCTGCTTATACTTTGCGTATAGTCACACTTTATATACCAAAATTTAGCTTATGTGCTTTTCTAGTTGAACATTATTTTGGTTTTTAACATTTATGTCAGGTTTGAATAAAAAATGTCATTATGTGTTTTCGAAGTTGAACTTTAAGCAATAAACGTATCGTCTGTTTGCAAAACCTCAAAAAGCGTTGATGCACTGGCTTACTTGCTGAATTTGTGTAAAAGTCGAATAAAATCAGTGGCCCGAATTCACATACTAAGAGTTATTCACATACTAACGCTAAGCGTTTGCTAAGTGTTAGCGCTTAGTTTGTACTAGACTGTTATTCACAAAATAAACGCTTAAAAATTAGTGTTATACTAAACTTAGCGTTTAGCAACTTTTGTGCTTAGTTTTGGCTTTGGCTTGGAGTGCGCTCCCTGCTTGATGTGGATCCGGAATTCGTTATTTATCGGCATTTCCATTTGGTATTTATAAATCTGATTATAGATTTATTTAAATTACTATTTCTTAGTAATAATATATATTTTTCTTGAACTATACATTTGTAAAAAAATGTTTTCAGCAGGTGGATTCCTGAAAAATGCTCTACATGTTTCAGGGGGCATATTGTGAAAAATATAAATTTTCAAATAGAAGTTCTTGAAGAAAAATTACTTCGATTAAGAAGCTCTACTCAAAATTGTAAAAAAACGAATTTGGACAACAAAGTGCATTTTTTATTTTTGGCGATTAAACGAGCAAAATGGATCGAATTGGTCGGAAAATGTCACTAATATATCCTAAATTGAATGCCCTTCCTTCCCATGGCAGCCAAGAACCTCCCCCACTCTCCCTACCCCTTCCCCAAACCATCCACTAACTAAGCGCTTAGCGCTTAGGGAGCTCTCGAGGTCCCTAAACTTAAGCGCTTAATTCTAAGCCAAACACTAAATTTTAAGTATGTGAATACAAAATTGAAACGCTAAGTTAAGCGTTAGTGTTTGCTAAGCGCTTAAATAAACACTAAGTATGTGAATAACACTTAGCGCTTATAAGCGCTAACACTAAGTGTAAACACTAAGTTTAAGCGTTACACTTAGTATGTGAATACGGGCCAGTAAGTTGTCCAATTTTTTCCAAATTTTTTGCTATGGAGATATGCACGTCAAAACATCAGAAATAGTATTTTGGGCAACTTTCATTCAAGAATGATAGGTCGTTTAGGCTGTTTGTAAAAAATACGGCCCAAATCCTTGATTCCCGGAGCGCCCCCTTAAGTGTTTCACTAACTTTTAAGGGAAAAGTTAGTAGGCCCGAATTCACATACTAAGAGTTATTCACATACTAACGCTAAGCGTTTGCTAAGTATTAGCGCTTAATTTGTACTAAACTGTTATTCACAAAATAAACGCTTAAAAATTAGTGTTATACTAAACTTAGCGTTTAGCAACTTTTGTGCTTAGTTTTGGCTTTGGCTTGGAGTGCGCTCCCTGCTTGATGTGGATCCGGAATTCGTTATTTATCGGCATTTCCATTTGGTATTTATAAATCCGATTATAGATTTATTTAAATTACTATTTCTTATTAATAATATATATTTTTCTCGAACTACACTTTTGTAAAAAATGTTTTCAGCAGGTGGATTCCTGAAAAATGCAAAATCAGCTCTACATGTTTCAGGGGGCATATCGTGAAAAATTTAAATTTTCAAATAGAAGTTCTTGAAGAAAAATTACTTCGATTAAGATGCTCTACTCAAAAATGTAAAAAAACAAATTTGGACAACAAAGTGCATTTTTTATTTTTGGCGATTAAACGAGCAAAATGGATCGAATTGGTCGGAAAATGTCACTAATATATCCTAAATTGCATGCCCTTCCTTCCCATGGCGGCCAAGAACCTCCCCCACTCTCCCTACCCCTTCCCCACACCATCCACTAACTAAGCGTTTAGCGCTTAGGGAGCTCCCGAGGTCCCTAAACTTGAGCGCTTAATTCTAAGCGAAACACTGGCCCGTATTCACATACTAAGTGTAACGCTTAAGGTGGTAGTAACGAATGTGCAGTGTTTTTCAACAGGCTAGTTTTCAATAATTAATTAACTTTAGCGCATATTTTTTATATCGTTAGAAAGCGCTACTTTTCTTCTACATCTAAACAAAGTCTTATTGTACAACTGTAAGGATGATTTGTATGGCACGTGTTAAAAGTAGACCAATTTGGCTTTTTTGAGCACTTTCAAATCTGGCCACTTTTTGAAAAGTTTAAAGAACAAAAACATGCGAAAAGTGGCAAAAATAATTAAAAGTGAATTATCTAGACCCAAAATGCACGATTTTATGATTTGTCGATTATTAAATGAAATATACGGTTTCAAAGTAAAAAGTGTCTATTCACACTCAACTTTCGGGTTCTATATCTGCGCAAAAATATAAGCAATTTGAAAAATTTTAATTTTGGGTCTAGAAAATTTGCAAAAGTTTATTCATGTTCATTTTTGTGTTTATGCGCTGCGCATGCGCTTAGAAAAGTGGCCAAAACTGTTAAATTTCCATTCTCCTGTTGTGTAGTTTGGCTTGTTGGCTTGGCTTGCTCCTAAAAATTTTTAACATGATCCCGCTACCTTCATTGGCCATTTTGTGTATATGAATCAATTTTTTACAGACTTTATTTTCAAAAAATACAGTTTGAATCAACTAAATTTTTTCAAAAATTTAAAAATCACTGCACATTCGTTACTACCACCTTAAGGTGGTACTAACGAATGTACAGTGTTTTTCAACACGCTAGTATTCAATAATTAATTAACTTTAGAGCATATTCTTTATATCGTTAGAAAGCGCTACTTTTCTTCTACATTTAAGTAATATTTTGTTGTACAACTGTAAAGATGATTTGTATGGCACGTGTTAAAAGTAGACCAATTTGGCTTTTTTGAGCACTTTCAAATCTGGCCACTTTTTGAAGAGTTTAAATAACAAAAACATTCGAAAAATGGCAAAAATATTTAAAAGTGAATTGTCTAGACCCAAAATGCACGAATTTATGATTTGTCAATTATTAAATGAAATATACGGTTTCAAAGTAAAAAGTGTCTATTCACACTCAACTTTCGAGTTCTATATCTGGGCAAGAATATAAGCAATTTAAAAAATTTTCATTTTGGGTCTAGAAAATTTGCAAAAGTTTATTTATGTTCATTTTTGTGTTTATGCGCTGCGCATGCGCTTAGAAAAGTGGCCAAAACTGTCGAATTTCCATTCTCCTGTTGTGTAGTTTGGCTTGTTG
The DNA here is from genome assembly GCA_030248245.1 of Trissonchulus sp. WLG1_4. Lineage (NCBI taxonomy): Eukaryota > Metazoa > Nematoda > Enoplea > Enoplida > Ironidae > Trissonchulus > Trissonchulus sp. WLG1_4. The sequence goes on from JASANF010019886.1 coordinate 8,090, forward strand.
GCTTGGCTTGCTCCTAAAAAATTTTCACGTGATCCTGCTAACTTCATTTGCCACTTTTTGTATATGAATCAACTTTTGACAGACTTTATATTCAAAAAGTACAGTTTGAATCAACTAATTTTTTTCAAAAATTTAAAAACCACTGCACATTCGTCAGTACCACCTTAAGGGGGCGCTCCGGGAATCAAGGATTTGGGCCGTATTTATTAAAAACAGCCAAAATGACCTATCATTCTTGAAGAAAAGTTGCCCAAAATACTATTTCTGATGTTTTGACGCGCATATCTCCATAGCAAAAAATTTGGAAAAAATTGGACAATTTACTGATTTTATTCTACTTTTGCACAAATTCAGCAAGTAAGCCAGTGCATCAACGCTTTTTGAGATTTTCCAAACAGACGATATGTAAATTTTATTAGTCGTAATGAAAAATTAAAACAATTTTATTGCGTTCTGTGCAAAAAAATCGCACAAAAAATCATTTTCAGAAGCAGCAGACTCAAATATAGACTGTATGAATACAAAACCTGTTTTTCGGCATTCGTTTATAAAATGCTGGTAAGATATTTTTCTACAAAATTTTGCACAATTATAGTCTTAGGCTCTGTGCAGTTGAACATTTTTTTAGTTTTTCAAAATAAAGCTTAGAAATTTTTTTATATGAATTTTATTGCTCAGAGTTCGACTTCGAAATCACATAATGACATTTTTTTCCAAATCCGACATAAATGTTAAAAACCAAAATAATGTTCAACTAGAGAAGCACATAAGCTACATTTTGGTATATAAAGTGTGACTATACGCAAAGTATAAGCAGAGTTATCGTTTGCCGAAAATTCACTCACGTTTGGTGCTCTGGGAGTCACGTGACATGGTCACGTGATTTGAAATTTTGCCTCCAGTGTTCTTTTGTGCCATAGTACATATATGTATAGTAAAGTTTGACATTTACTAACTTTTTTGCCAATTTTCGATGTAACCCCCGATTCCCGGAGCGCCCCCTTAAGGTGGCGCTCCTGAAATGTGACTTTTCAAAAAACGGCAGTTTGGGGCCAATGTTAGATACACAATGGCAAGCTGGTGTAATAGTATGCCTAAATACAAAAAATGAAGTTGATTGATACAAATTAGCATTCACTGTAGACCAAACGTGAGTGGAATTTCGGCTTGCGATTTCTCTTCGCAAGTAAGTAGCTGTTGCACAATCAATAGCTCATTTTGCTCGCCTTAACGTGGTCGAGCGGTCGCAAAAAGTCATTTTTGATGAATATGATTGATATATCAAAAAACACTAAAATTGCGATTTTTGAGGTGGCCTTGGCCGGATTGGTCCCAAACTTTGGTGGTGGGGTCCCCCCCACGAGTACTTGTGCCCCCCACCTTGGTGACCCCCCACTTTTCGTCGCCCCCCCCACTTTAGCCCCCCCTTAAATAAAAACTAAGTATGTGAATAACACTTAGCGCTTATAAGCGCTAACACGTGTAAACACTAACTTTAAGCGTTAGTGTTAGTATGTGAATACGGGCCTTAGTGTTAGGTTGTGAACATACATGTACACGGGGTCTCAGTTTGAGGGGGGGGCTTGTCCCGAAATTTTCGACATTTTAGGGGGGCTTGTCCCGATATTTTGTCCCAAAAACGCGAAAATTTCCAATTTTTCCCTAAAAATGGGAAATTTTTGTGAAATTCCGATATTTTTAGCGATGTTTTCGATTTTTTGGTCATTTTTGAAGCATTTTACGGCGATCTGAAGCGATTTTGGGGTTTCAGAGAGGGGGGCTTGTCCCGACTGGTCAAATCTGAGGGGGGGCTTGTCCCGGAATTTCAAATCTGGGGGGGGCTTGGGCTTGCCCCCCCCCAGACCCCCCCCCCATGTACATCTGTGGTTGTGAATTCCAGCCAGATTATACAAAATTTATACAGAATTTTTTGCACATTTTTTGAATAATTTTTGTACTTTTTTGTATAAATTTGGTACTAATTTTTTTCCTGTGCTTAGGCTTAGACTTAGGGCTTAAGGCCGATTCACACGGTGCGTTTTTGCCGCTGCGATTTTGACGCAAAACGCTTGCCGCAGGGTGTCGCAAGCGAAACGCACCGTCTGAACAAGCTTTGCGGCCTTAGTGCGTCTCGCAGGTCAGTTTGCTGCGTCTTCACTGTTACAAAAAAATGACAAAGTGCTAAGCAAAAATTGTTTAAACCAACACAAACGTAGCATCAAAACGCAATGAAATCGCAGGTCGAATTGCAGTCTGGCGTTTAAAACGCTGCGGCAAATTCAAGACGCAGCCATTCCGCACTAAAAACGCTGCGTCTGTTCAGACATTGCGTTTTGCTTGCGGCAAGCTGCGTTTTGCCGCAGCGGCAAAAACGCAGCGGCAAAATCGCAGTAAAATCGCAGCGTGTGAATCGGCCTTTAGGCTTAGTATGGGGCTTAGGCTTGGGCAATAAATAATAGAAATTTTCAGAAAAAATCATGTCAGCTTATCCTAGAAAATCCTGCCAACTAAGCCTAGACAATGCCTTAAAACATCATAACGCACTCAAAACTATCCAAAAACAAAGATTATAGCCATTTTTGGCTTCGAACTTTGGCCTACGTTCACTTCCAAAAACACTGAAAATGCAATTTTCAAGGGGTCATAGTTCAGAAAATCTAAATTTGTGGATAGGGGTTCTATTAGGAAAAATCCCTCAAGGTGCTCTACTCCAAAAAAATAGGATTAAGTGGAGTTGGGGGGGGGGGATAGTGGACCTATTTTTTGGAGTAGAGCACCTTGAGGGAAGCATTTTTTGTAATAGAATCCCTATCCACAAATTTGGATTTTCTGAGCTGATCCCTTGAAAATTGCATTTTCAGTGTTTTTGGAAGTGAACGTAGGCCAAAGTTCGAAGCCAAAAATGGCTATAATCTTTGTTTTTGAATAGTTTTGAGTGCGTTATGATGTTTTAAGGCATCGTCTAGGCTTAGTCGGCAGGATTCTCTAGGCTAAGCTGGCAGGATTTTTTCTGAAATCTTTGATTTTTTATTGCCTAAGCCTGAACCTAAGCCTAAGCCTAAGCCTAAGCCTGATACTAAGCCTAAGCCTAAGCCCCATACTAAGCCTAAGCCCTAAGCCTAAGCCCAAGCCCAAGCCTAAATTAAGGCCAAGTTTGAATTTGGTTCAAAATTGGACGTTTCTGGCGAATTTGGCCAATTTGTTGGCAGGAACCCGGTCAAAGAGCCTTTGTTTTGATTCTAAAAATTTGTAACCAATAATCTGACAGCATTTAGACACGATAATGGAAAAAACAAGAGCTGCATGAATGATACAAATGTATGAATGATACAAAATGTATGTAATGATACAAAATGTATGAATGATACATTTTGTAAAAGAATGTACAAAATTCGAAAAAAAAATTTTTCAGAGAAATAAAAAATTAAGCGTATTTGAAAAAACAATGTCTATTTCACACGGAACCGGTCAAAAAATCGGAAAAAATGTTTGTAGTGCAAAAAAATGAAAAAACCAAAAAGGACAAAAATTGTACAAAAAAGTACAAAATTTATACAAAAATTATACAAATTTATACAAAACTTTTTTGTATAAATTTTGTATAAATTTTGCACTCACTTTTTTTCCTGTGTAGGGCCTCCCCTTTGAAAATTTCTGGATCCGCGCCTGATCGGAAGCTTTCATTAAAACGTCCAAAAACCCTTTGAATGTCCTATAAAAATGTACGAAATTAGTCCAGATACTTTCCGAAGTCTTAGATGGAGAAACTGTTTAATTTTTTTTACAAAGGTGTGCACGTCAAACAAGTATATAATATGTATTTGGTATTAATTTTCAATTTGTCATTACTTTTAGTGGAGAGTTTAAATGGATGCTTCAAGTGGAGAACATGACGGAGAACATGAGAGTTTAGAAATCGATGAAAATGACATTATGGAAGTGATTCCACTGGACGGCCTAGCACAGCCTGAAGATTTAGATGAAGATGACAACAATCCCACCACCGCAGGTTCTAGATATAATTGATTATAAAAATAACATCTGATTTGCCTGAAAATTTAAATAACATGACATTTTGTATGGATGATAACTTGAACTTAAGGCCTAGTAGCTTAACAAAAACAATAACATGCATAATAACATTTTTTTCGTGACGAAATATTACATTATATATAATTATGTGTCAATCACAAAATCAGGAAGGTTATGCGTTTTCAACAAATTATATACGCGCCACGCGCGTGGTTTCCTGAACTTCAAGTTCAGATAGAATCAAGGCCACATTTTTAGTAGTGTTAAAGATGAGCCCTTTTAGTAGTTTTTATTATAAACCAACAAATAAACAAACAAAATTTATTAGCATAGCACACACGTAAGACGTAATATACTTTAACAAACAGGAGAAAAATTTTAATTAATAACAAAAATTATAATATATTAGTATACTAACCATCGCAACAGGAAAATAACATTATATTTGTATATATAAATACATATATGTATATATCTATATATATATATATACATATATGTATATATATATATATATATATATATATATATATATATCAGTGGCGGATCCAGGCATTTTTTTCGGGGGGAGCGCGACCCCCCCCCCCCAAGCGGCCATTAGAACTCCAGTACAATACAAATTTACTGCTGCGGGGGTCTGGGGGCGGCAGCCCCCCAGAAGCCAGACACTTCTTCTTTTTTTGACGCCTTAATCTCCTATGAAATCTGGATGTTTTGTTAAAACACACTGTTGCGGGGGTCTGGGGGGGGCAGCCCCCCAGAAGCCAGACACTTCTACGTTTTTTGACTCCTGAATCTCCTATGAAATCTGGAAGTATTATGAAAACACACAGTTGCGGGGGTCTGGGGGCGGTAGCCCCCAGAAGCTAGACACCTGTACTGTTTTTAAGCTAGACACCTGTACTGTTTTTGACCCCGGGATGTCCTCTTAAATCTGTATCTTGCATGAAAACACACAGTTGCGGGGGTCTGGGGGCGGCAGCCCCCCAGAAGCCAGACACTTCTACGTTTTTTGACCCCGGAATCTCCTATGAAATCTGCAAGTTTTATGAAAACACACAGTTGCGGAGGTCTGGGGGCAGCAGCCCCCAGAAGCTAGACACCTTTACTGTTTTTGACCCCGGGATATCCTCTAAAATCTGTATCTTTCATGAAAACACACAGTTGCGGGGGTTGCCGCCCAGAAGCCAAACACTTCTATGTTTTTTGATGAAAGATAATACCAAGCATCAGTAATAGGGATGGAAGTCTCAATTTTTTTTCCGAGACCGAGACCACGAAACCGAGACTACCGAGACCGAGACCAAATTCCGAGACCGCCAAAACCGAGACTTTGGGTCATTTTTTGCCATTTTTTTTACCTATTGATTTGATGAATTTTTACAAGTTTTTAGGCAAAATTACAAGACCATGGTCAGACACCTTATGTATATATAACTAACAGCTACATCACGACAATTTTGGGTACATTTCTGGTTCTTTCTCCCCCTTTTGTGGGACCATGTCTTCTTGAATATCGTGAAACTTTGACTTCTGTCCCAAAACAGACGCAATTTGTCCTTGTTCTCGCCAGAAAATAGCAATCTGGCTCGAATTTAGTTAAAAATCGCTCCGATCGGATTGAAATTACCAATGTTCTGCTAAAATACCCCCAGAATAGAAAGGGTTTTTGGCTTAAAAATTAGACCTGCGCGCCGTGACGCTCTTTTATTCTTTGCCTCTGGCGTGACCCCCCGTTGAGTGGGGCCCCCTCAATCTCCTGGGACTAAATTTTAGTTGGGAGTAGAGTCTTTCCTGCTCATCTGAACTTCATGTGTCACCGCATGGTTCTGTGTGTGCGTTTAGTTGTACTTTCACAGATCTTTTATTTTTATACGAATTGGAATTTACAGTTGAGTATAATATATGTAAAGCCACCAATTGGCATAAAAAAGTTGACCAGCCAAACACGAATACTAAAGAATAAAATAGAATAATAATCACACAGACAGACTTAAAGTATGAAATAATAAGAAACCGAATCACAAACATGCATTTTTTTGTGTGTACTGTGTCGCTGATAAACTGAACAACCACGGTAAAGTTGTTTTCGGAAAAAATTGACAATCTCACTGTTTGGTGTGAAATTTTGGTGAAATTAAATCTTCCGAAAAAATTTTTCTTGCCAAAAATATCCACTAAAGGGGGGACCACAGGAAAATTTTTCACAGATTTGAAAAACCGAGACCGGGTACAAACCGAGACTTTTCGACTACCGAGACCGAGACCGAGACTGGGCTAGTCTCGGGTTTTGACCGAGACCGAGACTGGGCTAGTCTCGGGTTTTGACCGAGACCGAGACCGAGACTTCCATCCCTAATCAGTAAGCCAGAAAGTTGCAGGGGTCTGGGGGCGGCAGCCCCCAGGAAAAAAATTGGAGAAATTTTTTATTTTTAGAGCAGATTTGGTCAATTGGAAAAGTATCGGAATTTTTTTCGGTGGGGCAATAAAAACCAAAGGGGGGACCCTTGTGTAAAATTTCAGTCTGAAAAAATATATATATATATATATATATATATATATATATATATATATATATATATATATATATATATATATATATATATATATATATATATATATATATATATATATATATATATATATATATATATATATATATATATATAAATATATATATAGTGACTTATGAGTGCAGGAAGGGCATAGGCGGGGATCCGCCATCATGTGTCCCCTTCCAGGTGCTATAAACCAAAATTTATAGTCGTGCGGAAAAAAAAACCCTACGCGTTTTGCGGGGAAAAAACCATCGTGGCTTCCTGGCTGAACCTTACGACATAGGACCTTTTTGAGTATGTAGGTGGAAAGCGCATCCCAAACTTACTTACCACACCAATTTCTGTGCAGTTTTGAGGCCTGTAACATTTTTTATAAA
>JASANF010019888.1:0-64187 GCA_030248245.1 Trissonchulus sp. WLG1_4
TACTCGCGTATCTCAATAAATGTCCGTATCTCAGTAAGCCAGTACTGAAAAACTCGTGCAACCCGCATTCTGGATCTGCATAGACACAGTAGCTGCTACTAGCTTACACACCAAAAAGTGGCCGTTAAGAACTATGTATCCATTATTCTCAGATCAGACATCAGAGGAAAGCAAAACGAATCATTCGCCATTGAGGACTGGTGCATTTCATGCATATGCAGCCGACGAGACCTAGGGTAGAGCTAGAGGGGGTGATGTCGATCCGCACGCGGTCACGCGTTTTTCACAATTTGACTTTTTTTTGGGGGGGAGGACAAACTGAGAGTAGCGAATCTTTCTGCGGGGGAGGGGGGGGGGTAGGCTGTCTGCACTCTCCCCCACGCGGCACGCCCATGTGTTGTGACTTGTGCCAATAAAAAACCCTGACACCTACAGCTTTTCAGGTGACTTATTCCATGGCAGAACCAGAGGTCGTTATTCTGGACAGTGATGATGATTCTCGGCAGTCCGATCTTCAGCCGCTATCGTTGAGATTTAATTTGTGCCTTGAAGTAGGAAATCTCAATGTTAATAAGAGAAATTGAAAAGGGTAAAGTTGAAAAGTACCAAGCGCTTGTTTATGAATTGAGAAAAGGGATATAACTATTTTTAGGAACTCTATAGTGCACCGCTCTGTGCTTTCATAATTGCCACTAAAGGCTACAAAATATGAACTTTCTTAGCTACTTAAAATAGATACGTGTTCTTACTCATTGCATATTATACCGTTTTCTACAATATCAATGTACAAACAATAGACGTACACGCTTATAACATAAAAGTGGCCAATGTGGCCGAGCGGTTACGGCGTTCGATTTCTAGTCTGAAGGTTCTAGGTTTCTAGGATCGAATCCTGGCTACGTAGTCTCCTTGAGCAAAAGATTGAGGCTACAGTGCTCCTGACAACCCAGCAGGTCATCCGCATCTGGTCGGTAAATGGGTACCACAATAACGTGGGAAGGAAACAAGGGTCCGTGTAGCTGTAGGACATTATGCCTTTAGGGTCTGGCCCCCCTCCATGGATGTAGTCACTCTTTAAGTGGCATCCCTGAAGCTCCAGGGCTTTGTAACGGAGATGAGCACCGCACATAGAAGCATGCATATAGCCTGAACTAAATTGGCTAAGTCAGGGTTGCCGCAACAGCGTTTAACCCTAGACTAGCAGCTAACTCTATCTCTATATTTTTTATTTAGTTTATGCGTTTTGTTTATCGATTTAGAATGGTCACTCGACTGACAGTGTTTCCTGCCCTAGTGCTCACGGCAGCAGGCATACGAGTTTGACGGATATAAACTCGGACCCGGTGTCTCTGGATTCACACTCTGACCGCAGTGGTTCATCTACTCCATTGTCATTTGGTAACAGTATTTTCAAGCAATTTTTCGTCAAGTATGTAGAAATTGATCTCATATTAATGCATACGCGCGATGCCTAGCTTTTCAATTTTTGACTTATTTTCGGCTTTTTGTGAATGTTTAGCCAGCTTGGTACCGCGCCAGCTTTGTCCGCGGTTCAGACTGAAACCCTTGGTTAGTTCATAAAGCAAGCGGTCCTAATAGTCTTGATTTAAAAATACCAAATTGAAAAGTTGCAGTTCAATTTTGTGCATTATTGTGTGGGCGCTGATTTGTAATCGTACAAAAATTTAGCTGTGTTTACATGAAATCACAGTTGCCTGGCATTTTAGAATTGATGCCAACTTGCCCATCAATTAAAAGTGTGGGCATTAGCGTAGAAGCTGAAGTTGGTAGCACTGATGATGAACCGTTACCATCCTGCAGTACTGCATCTCAGTTACAAGTTTCGGTAATGTGTGGTAAAGTTTCGTGTAATATGTTGGATTAGGTTTGGAATCTTGATAGGTATATAAAAGTATATTCTTAGCCGTAGGTCTGCAAAAATATATTCGTCTAAATTAATATTATAGGTAGGTATACAAAAAAAGTATATTCAGAATTAATTTTAAGAAAGAATAAGCATATTCCGCTTCAGTGATATCGCATGCTAATGACGTCATATTACCTCAAGTTATTAACTCAGGGCGCTGTTTATCGTGGCTCATTGATTCACTACAATAGGCGCGATAACAATCCTACACACCTAAAAATGTATTCAAGGGTTGTTTAGGATTGTAATGTCGATAATCTCTGGACCAGTGTGAAATCATCTGAGGACACAAAAAAGCCAGCAAAACGAAAACTTACTTCCGAGGAGAGAGAAAAACTAAAACAACAAGCTCTGGAAGAAAAACGTCGAAAACGAGAAGAAAAAATAGCAGAAAAAGAAAAGAAGCAAATGGAAAAAGAAGCAGAGAGCAGACGAAAATGGATTGAAAGGGTAAAGTCAAACTCTGTGTACAAATTTCACAACAGCTATCGAGTTAGTCAATCTGTATCGCTATTTTGCTCAACAACAAAAGTGTCCTTTAAAAGGTTTACGAACGCATAGCCGTTCAGATTGCAAACTTTGAAGAATCGCATAACTCATGAACAACTGGGATTTTTTTCAAATGTTGCTTGCTGAACGGCTATCCGGTTAAGAAAAACACGCTGATTTTTATTTTTTATGTATTGTGTATATTTTTAGGAAAAATTGCGAGCCCTGAAACCCGGCGAATGTCAAAACAACATGCGTCTGTGCATTGACAATTTTATCAGATTAAACGTGGCCGGTTTTGAACAGTCGCTGTCGGCGAAAAGTGCGGAAATTGGATTTCAAACGAAATTTATCAACGCTTCTGTTTCAAATTCCATCGTTTGGGAACGACTGGTTAAAAATTACGAGACTGATGTTGAAGGTAATAACGACCAGTCAACTAAGGTAATAGTTGACCAGTAGATTAGAGTAGAATATAAGCAGAACGCTTGAACATTAGCAATTATTTTGTAGCCTCTCAGGGTCGGGAAATCTGTAGAAAAACGATAGGCGGATGTGGAATTGTGTTAAGTTTTGACTTTTTGATTTTGTTTTTTCTGCAGTTGTCTCGAATTTCTCATCGAAGCATCTTTATATTATCTGAAGTTTTTGCTTTATTGTATCTATAAGTCGTGTTTCTGTCGGCTACTAATTTTTTTACTATATAAGTGGAGCGGTGAATACAAGACAAGAATTTTTTTGGACATGCTGGTCCCAAAATGCCAGAAAGGAATTATTACTAAACAATTATTTTCATTGATTTCAGCATTAAGTTTGGAAGAAGCCGAAAACTACACTCCCGAAAAAGAAATGATTTTGCTTGTGGATCTAGCTGAATTTTTGGATCTGGTTCATGGATCACTACAGCTGAGCAGAACAAGAACGGCTGAGATCTCTGAGCTGCCTTTGGTTAAATTTGTGGCTCGCAGTCGCTGGGGCAGCCATTGTCGGCTTCTGCTTGTTGTTATAGGTAACTATAGAAGGAGAATAAGACACGTTTTTGACACTGTGTAAAAGCGCAGGCAACTGTGGTCGTTAGCGTTTGCATCGTTAGACTCTGTACGCAGTAAAATATTGAGTTTTGTAAATTATGTTGTAATTTGTAAATTAGTATAATATATGTCCCTACATGGTATTTTTTGATGTGCGTTTCTCAATATAATTTCAACTTTCAACCAACCGGTAACTAAGAAGTTAATTGCTAGCTAGCTTACATTATGAAACAGCTTTTAAAGCGTTGCTTTGTTTTGTAGGGTTGGAAAAATACTTTCGACACTTGAGCACTTTGAAACATCGCGCTGACCGAGCTGCGTTTCTGCAGACCTCCGAATCTCAGACACAATCACAGCCAGCTAGAAAACCAAGCAAATCGAAACTCCTAAAGAATATTGATGTTATTATTCAACGCGCAGAGGTATGGTAGAATTATATTCATTAAGTTTCGTGCCATAGACCAATCTGAGGATCTATGTATACTTGGAGATCACATCCAGGCGGAAGAAATTATTAGAAATTTAAAGTTGCGTGATTGATTACTTTTGGATGGATGTTCATTTTTTGGTGAAGCTAATGTGATTTCCACATTGGTAATCAAAAATGTGTTATTTTTTCGAATCGTTCACATGGAAAATACAACGTCTGTGGACCTGTGGTCAATAACTTCAGTCAAAAAGTTTAGACTGAATCCTACGTTTCGTTAACGATTTTTGTTAAAACCAAGTCAGAGACTCAGAGGTGAAGCATTCTATTTCGCGCATGTGTTTATACTTACTGTTCCGCAGAACAAATTCGCACCTTTTTACATAACTATCTCGCTAAATAATATTCTGTGTTCTATGTTTTGAAGTTGCTATTTAGTTCTGTTTTTACTATTTTTGTGATAGCTATATTTGTGGAACAATTTAGTAAACTGTGACAATCAATATAATTATTAGGATGCGATTTTTAAAATCCTTTTTTTTACAAAAAATAGTGAACATCCAACCACAAGAATAAATTTTACACGCACACCAATGAAAGTGTTATTCAACAAGCTCTTCTGCTGAGTGAGAAGTTGTTACATTGTGAGGTTTGAGTGTCAATATTCCACAGGAAATATTAAACGCGGCCATTATTTTTGGATAAAAGATTTTCAAGTCCATCGTGTTGCTCACATTTACTGCTGAGTAGCTCGAAGCATGTCTTAAGAAAAAACTGATTAATTTTTTAGGTCAAAAGCTTATTTCGAAAAATTAAATCAAAAATTACAGTCGCATTTAAAAAAAGTAGTCTCACCGAGATTCGAACTCGGTTCCTTCGATTCAAAGTCATAAGCACTAACCACTGTACTACTGAGACCACAAGGTAAGACATTCGTTAACGCTCCTGAAGCTGAGTTTCAACTATGAAACTGTTAGCTGAGCAAACAGAAGTGTATATGAATGTTGACATCGGATAAATAATACTGTTGATATGTTGATATCAGAGAATAGAAATATAATTTAGGTCGAATTATGTTTCATGAGACATGTACGCCTCCATACCATTTTTGATCATCTTGATGTATTAATCATCATCAGCTGTGTGTTTCGTTTAAAAAAATCAAAATCAAAGTTTGTTTAGGTGTGATCGATAAGTATATTATGTGGAATTTTTGAAGTTTGTATATCAGCCCGGTTGGCTCAGTTAGTAGTGCTGCGTGCATCTACAGAGCATCTGATTAATGATCAGAATGTTGGTGATTCGATTCCACCCCGGAGCTAGATGTTTTGCATTCTACGGCATTTTCAGAGCTTGACAGTTCAGCCAAGTTGCATGATATTAGACAGAGCTGAGAGAGGTACCTACCCTTCTAACACTAGAAATTCGACTTACCCAAAATAACATAGGAGTTTGAAAATCTGAATATAGTATATACGCGGCCCCTGAGGGGGCCGCGTAAAAAGACTATCGATGCTTTGTAGGTGTGTTCACTTTTTACGAAAATCTAGTTCAAGTTGTTTAAACGTGAAAGTAAAATGTACTATTTTGTTGGTTTTAGGTCAATGAAATTTTAATCCTCCTACAGCTTAGTGAAAACGTTCCAGTGTTTTGTTTGGAATCTGTGGACGCTTTCACGGATCTTCTGGTTAGATACACCAAGTCGATAGCTGAAGCCCCTTTCAAATCACAACAGAAGGAAAAGAAAACGTGTGACTTAATTGCCGTGCCTAGTGGCGGAACCACAATTCGGTCATGCAATTTGGGATTCAATGGGGAAGGAAAGCGCGAATTGTGGAAGCAACAGCTGATGCAGATACCGGGTAGGTTTTTGCTGTTGTGGACAGCCCACTGTTTGCGGTGTTTAGATGAAGCAGGAGTGCAGAATCTCCGATATGTACGCTCGACAAATTACTAAGGTGTGGAATGCATAAAGGCAGTCTCCGGAGACTCAGTCCAGACTATGTCTAAGCCCTTAGGACTAACACTTTTAAAGCCTGTTTCACACGAGGGCGCATTGCATGGCGCATTTGATGGCGCATTTCATGGCGCATTACATGGCGCATTCCATGGCGCATTGCATGGCGCAGTACATGGCGCATTACATGGCGCATTGCATGGCGCATTACATGGCGCATTACATGGCGCATTACATGGCGCGTTGCATGGCGCTTTGCATGCAACGCGCCATGAAATTTTCTCATTGAAAATTTTTCATGGCGCAAAATCAAATTTTCTGCAATTTTCATGGCGCATCAGAGGGCGCATAGCATTCAGCGTTCCAATCAGAAGCAGCTGTCACTCAACTAGTTGGCTTAGCCCCGCCTACTGTAGCTAAATTTTATTAGTACGCCTAACTAGGTTTAATAGAACTTCATTTTTCAATCAGTATGATGACTAATGACACTAAAATTAACATTATTCATTTACTATTAATAACTTTACTATTAAATAATAATAAGAAAAAATTATGGTATTAGTAAAATTGTTATTTACGTTTATAAACTACGTTTGATTTATAAATAAATGCAAAGTAGCTACCTAATATCACATTAATATTACTTACGTTACGTTAATATAGGTATTTTATTTTGGCCGTTTAAGATGGAATGTTGCAGGTGATATTTCAAGGCATTGTGCCAAAATAGAATGTTTTCAATGCTGCTTATTTGGGCATTATTCTTTAGAATAATAGTAATACTATACTTGCTTATATAATCTTCATAATTTTTAAATATATTTGCATTATTTCATAAAAATACCTTATTTTAAAAATCGTTTTATGATAAATATTATATATCTATAAAAAAATAATGTTTATTATTATTATGTGTATTTATAATAACAAACAAACAGGCTGTGTCAAATAAAATTTCAAAAATCGAGCATTATATTGAATGATTTAGAATATTATTTCGTAGAATGCTCCATAGCGTGCGTCCACATGTGAAATAATGCGCCATGTAATGCGCCATGCAACGCACCATGAAATGCGCCATGTAATGCGCCATGTAATGCGCCATGAAATGCGCCATGTAATGCGGCATGCAATGCGCCATGTAATGCGCCATGCAACGCACCATGAAATGCGCCATGTAATGCGCCATGTAATGCGCCATGAAATGCGCCATGTAATGCGGCATGCAATGCGCCATGTAATGCGCCATGAAATGCGTCATGCAATGCGCCATGTAATGCGCCATGGCGCGTTGCATGGCGCGTTGCATGCAACGCGCCATGGAGCAAAATGCGTCCTCGTGTGAAACAGGCTTTAGTCTTGGTTTTCCATTGAAAATTAAGACATGCCCTTCATCTAGTCTAAGGCTAGTCTAAGCCTTATTTCAGCACTTATTATAATTTTTTTGAAAAATTAAAGCCTGATGAATGTTGTCAAAGATCATGGGCATGTTTTCACGCTTTTTAACCAATTTTAACAATGTTTTTGTGAAATGAGATAACCTCAAAAAATTGCAAATTTAAGCTATCGGTAGCAATAGTTATAGTTCAGGATGTGTTAGCTTTCGTCTTATTACTCAATATTGTACAAAATTTTTTCAAAAATTTTTGTTGCAAAATTATCATCACTATACTAAAAAATGCTTATTTACACAGCTTGAAAGTATTGAAGTGCACCCAACAGTTTTAAACAAGTTTTTATGGCTGTAGAAACTATTAGAAACAATATTTCAGTGTAATTTTCAAGACTCAACTAAGACTAGCTTTCAGAATACCGTTTAACGTCAGTCTTCGGAGACTAGGTCTAGACCAAGTCTTGAGTTCGGCTTACATCTTTAGCGGATGCAGAAATCACCTGATATTTCGTAACGATGGTCTTAGGCTAGTTTTGTTAAACCGAGTCCAGACTGCGTTTAGCTAAGACTGCCTTTAGACTGCCTTTATGCATTCCACTGTTAGAGTCTGACCAAAAATTGCTGCACCCTGAGAATAAACAGATGGCGTGATTTTTGTGACTACTCGCTGTACTCTTGGTGACTAAAGTTCGTTCGCTTCGTAATGAATCACATGTTTAGTACTATAGTTCCAGTATATACATCATGTGACATATTTTTAGACAAAATTGTATGGGGGGCGACTACACACGGAAATTACTGTCCAATACGTGATGAAAAGTCTGAACACGCGATCGTATGACGTATGACCGTATGTAAAATACTTAGGGTGGATTTCACAAAGGTGGTTTTACTAAACCATTGGTTTTACGTACGTTTTGCATGATTTGCACGTAATTTCATTACGAAATATTGCCTGATTCGTTACGAATTTTGTGAATTTTCTTAAACCATTGGTTTAGTGTAGTTGAAATTTCAGCAGAACAGAGACCTGCTGCGCTGCAGGTTTGAAATTTCAACTGAGCTAAACCAATGGTTTAAGAAAATCTCCGAAAATCGTAACGAATCATTCGATATTTCGTAATGAAATTATGTGCTAATCATGCAAAACGAACGTAAAACCAATGGTTTAGTAAAACCACCTTTGTGAAATCCACCCTTAGGCTTTTAAATTTTGGTGTTCGACTATTGAACAAAACGGTTCAGACTACACTGCTTAGTGAGTGCATTATCACTTTAATCCGAGCCATAATGTCCAAGATTAGTAGGATTACCATGTAGATTGATCTAATTTAACTTTAGACTTCAATGCACTGTTTTTGGTACTCCTATGTTCGTCTTCGTCTATTGCAGGAGTCTCAGCTGACATGGCCAAAGCGATTGTGTCTGAATATAGTTCATTGGGACGTTTACTGGCAGCCTACGATAAATGCCCATCGGAAGCGGCAAAAGTGTCCATGCTGTGTGATTTAAGAATGAGGCGCGGAACTGGTGTGACAGCCAGCGAAAGGCGCGTGGGTCCGAAAGTGTCCGAAAGATTGTATCAGTTTTTGTATTCTCAGGATTTTGATGCTTTGATGACCTGATTGACTGGAATGAGGGTTGATTAATACTTACAACCGTCGTAATATAGTCGTGACTAAATTCACAACACGAGCTTCATATTTTGATGGATTATTCATTGCTAATCTATTATGTTTATTTGTCTACTTACTCACATTGTCTGTTAGGCCTAGGACCTAGAGGACTTTCTTTGCCGGACTAACGAACTGTACTAAAAACTTGCTTCGCTTTGAAGTTTAGGAACTAAAATAGAAGTAAACTAAGGGGCTGTTTGCAAATTCGAATTAACGGGATTAGATTAACTGAGTTAATTACAATAACTCGACATAGAATTTGAGTATCTTTCAAAGAATATGCACGTTTGTGCAATTAGCACTCAGGAGCAACTGTGGAGCAACTGTGTAGAATTTGAAAAAGATCTTATGCTGTTGTGGTGAGTTATTCCAGTTAATTCATTTAATCTAATCCCGTTAATCCGAATTTGTGAACAAGCCCTAATGCGTAAGCTGCTTAATTCAAGATGAATCCAGATAAGATAAGAGCTATTCCCTAACTTCGAGAATTATTCTCGAACTTAAATGTTGGTGCAATGAAAAGTTATTTTATTCCTGAACTATTCTCGAGCTATTCCTATTCTTGAGCTATTCTTTGTTGGTGCAAATTGGTGTTAGTCTGTCTATGGCTAAAAATTATTGCGCTCACATAGGTAGTTAAATGCCCGTTTTATGGATGATTTTATTTCGTTGTTTCGGTCTAAATTAAACTCGTCTAGTCCGATAAATGATTGGGTTCCTAGTTTCCAGTTGTTATTGGGTGAAAACTGACAAGATTTTCGTTTTTGTTTCCGGTGAAAGCTTCCTTTTTCTGGACTCAAAAACATGTTTCAACTTTGCTATTAAAGTAGTGTGGAAACTGGAAACGTTTACTGTTTTTATAGTTACCCTTTTGGTTCTGATTTTGTGTTTCATAATCCTTATTTCTGCGTAGTGGGAATCTAGCCGTAATGATTTGTCAATAGATTGTCTCGCATAGGAAACTAGCATGCATAATATTTGAAACAAATTTAATTTCCAGGTGGCGCCCCAGTGTTTCATTTTGAACTTGACCCAAACGTCGTCTTCAGAAACGGGAGGTTTACGTAGCAAGTATAAACTAAAGTCTGACCAAAAAGTGTATGTATGGAACTTCATTGCTTCATAGCAGCTTAGTCGTTTGAGGTAACCCCCATAATGTATATATCATTCGAAAGCATTTTTGATGGAGATTTTCATGAAATTAAATTATTTCGAAAAATTTGAAGTTAAAAATTCTAATTCAAATAAAATCGATTTTTTCCGCCTAATTATAGGAAACCTAATGTATTATTTATCATTCGATAGGCCATTCCATTCTGCGTCTAACGATATATACAACATCACTATAGCATGCACCTGTCAAAAATTATAAAATTTTTTTATTTGTGATTTTTCTATTAAAAAACGTCATTTTTGGCCCGTTTTATTCGCTGTAACTCAGCAAATACTCAACCAAATCTGACAAATTTTGCATCAATAGACGCGTTGTGACCTCGCGCAGTCTGTGAAAGTAATAAAATTTCAAAATTTGATACTAAATTTTTCAATATTTGTCAGGTTTACAGTCATTTTTCAGCAATTTTTGTTCAAGACTAGTTATAATAATTAGTACCACATTAAAGTTCAGTTCTTTAGCTTTCATTTGATACTAAAAACATGTGCTTTTGATTGGATTGAACAAAGTTTCACGAAGGCCGCATAGCGGCCTATGCGCGCATAAGTTGGCCACTTACACTACCGATCAGAATTAAGGTAAAATGAAGCCGGCTTCAGTCTCATTTTTGACTGGCTTCAGTTGAGAGTGAAGCCGGCTTCACTTTATTTCGGCTTCAGTTCGAGTTGAGTTCATTTAATCCTAGTGAAGCCATTTGTTCTAAACTCTGGAACACCTGTTTCTTACTCCTCGGGGGGGGGGCGGAAAAGTTTGAGTTTTATGAGCAAATACACGCATTATATATCATGTAAGTTAATTTATTAGCATATTCAAGTATGTTTATTATTATATTTTAAGTTTTGTAAATGCGCTCAAATCATGCAAAAAAACAATAAATTATTTGTTAAAATCTTTAAATGTTTATACTAATACCTATTATGCAAACTATTATTGAATTTTATAAGCTGGACATCTTTACATATGAATTGAACACATTTTGGACGATAACCCAAATCCATAATGATTTAAGGGGGTAATTGCGTTTTTAGGTGTTTTTTTAAAAAGCCATAGCTCAGCATTTACAAATTCAAATCACAAGCGGTCTTTTGCATTAGGTAGAACAATATCTTTCCTAAATGTATGCCATGCCTTGAAATTTAACCTGTGATTTTCTTTCCAGTATAAGCGACTAAAGAAAGGTCCTTTCCAAAATATTAAAATTTTTTACAAAAAGTTTGCGCCACAGCTCTGAATCATACGATCATCTGTTGGGGCTGAAAGTTGGTAAGGTTTTTGACATGTTTAAAATCCCCAGGCATGTCCCCCACTTTTTTAAAAACTAGTCAATTTACTGAGAAAATAGCTGAAAACCAAACGCACCGAAAATTTAAGATATTTTCTTGTAATTAAAACCCTCTAAAAATGTCCACAGGTGAAATTTCAAAAAAGTGAGAGACATGCCTGGGGATTTTGACCTTTACAATACTGTCCCAAAAATTTATGCTCAGGCGTCGCTTCTAACTTGAGTACTGGTGGCGCAAAGTTTACATAGAAATCATAAAAACCTCGAAAACGCAACTACCACCTTAAGCAAATATCTATGTTGTGGCAGCGTTTGTCAACAAATGCTTATAAACTTCTTTGATGATTATGTGTAAGTGTCAAAACAGCTGATGCCATTTTGACCTTTGTGACCTAGGTAGCTCCGTCCTCAGTATGTACGTGCGGACGCAGAGATTATAATACGTGGTTTAGCCGTCTACTAAGAGAGTTTTGGAAGTCAGTCCCACTTTAGTTATCTATTAGCAAATGGAATTTTCTAATAGACATTTAAAACATTTAAATTTTAAAATTTAAAGTTGCTAATAGAGCTGGGAATTCAAACTTTATATAGTAAAGCAGGGTATAAAAATTTTATTTCAAAATTAACCTCCGTGCTGGCTGTGTAATTTTGATGTTACACTTTTATTTTTGATTCATCGACGCGCTAATTTAATACTTTTGATGACGCTCTTCATCGGCTTCTACTATCATGTCAACTGTGTTTTATGTGACAAAAATGCAGTCCAAAAACATAAGCAAAACTCATTTATTAAGTAATATGAGAAACATTTATTTGGTTAAGCACTGTCTGTGAAAATACTCAAATAGACAGTTTTAGTAGTAATTTGAATATTTTTTAAAACTAAAAATGGTTGAATTATTTTTCAAATATGCATAATATAGCCCCTCCCTTCAATAAAACTCACCCAGCGCGCCTCTTTGTTTTCACTGCGTGCGGCTTTGACTTCCAAAAGTCTCTTATACTAGCCAGCAAAACCACGTATCAGAATCACTGCGTACGTACGTATATACCGAGGTCGGACCAAGGTCACATAGGTCAAAACGGGATCAGCTATTTTGACACTATACGTAAGCATCAAAGAAGTTTATAAGCATTTGTTGACAAAGGCTGCCACAACATAGAAAGTTTCTTAAATCATTATAGATTTGGCTTATTGTCCAAAACGTGTTCAGTTCATATCATACATGTAACGGGGTCAAAATTTTGGGGGGCCTCTCCGGCCAAATTGGGGGTCCTCGATTTTGGGGGGGGTCCCCCCCCCATCCCCCCCCTCATACATGTATGGTTCATATATAAAGATGTCCAGCTTATCAAACTCAATTGTCTAATTGTTTGCATAATATTAGAATAAAATTAAAAAATTTAACAAATAATTTACTGTTTATTATATGGTTTGTGCGCATTCACAAAACTTAAAATATAATAATAAATATACTTGAATATGTTAATAAAATAACTTAAAGATATATAATGCGTGTATTTGCTCATAAAACTCAAACTTTTCCGCCCCCCCCCCGAGGAGTAAGAAACAGCTGTTCCAGAGTTTAGAACAAATGGCTTCACTAGGATTAAATGAACTCAACTCGAACTGAAGCCGAAATAAAGTGAAGCCGGCTTCACTCTCAACTGAAGCCAGTCAAAAATGAGACTGAAGCCAGCTTCATTTTACCTTAATTCTGATCTGTATGCGTGCGCATAAGCTATCGGTGTTTCACAAAGCGTACATAAATCGAGAGTGCGCATAAATTCTTCTCATAACTTTATGAGCAGTTAGACCCACTCTTAAGCAAGGTCATAGCATTGTTTTGAGCGCTTAACGCTATTTTACTGTTAACTAGCTCATTTTTCTACTTTCTAATCACAAATTTGATTCTTCCAACTAATTTTCTAGGCAAAACTATGGCCCCCTAATCACTGATGTAGACTGTGTTGTATTTGACAGAGGCTGTGATTTCTAGCGTATGAGTTGTAAAATTATTCATGTAATGTTTTGTGTTGCGCCTTTATTAAATGAATTAGTTGGCATTTGTTTTGTGTCATTGTTTCTGACAGCATTTTCCCCCCGTAAAATTTGAACCGGGGTAGATTTTCCGGGGGACAAATTCACACCAACTGTATGATCTGACTGTCTTGAACCTTTTTTTTCCTGTTGAGCCACATTTGATTCTGGCATCTTAACGTAGTGTTAGCGTTAAAGTGTTTATGTGCGGAGTGTGTTTTACACGTCTTCTATCGTAGTTGTGCATCTGTCACTGCCTTGTATTTTCTTTCTGTTGTTGAGACCAGGGCTGCTGTTGAGAACGTTATTCGAAATGCAAAAGACTGACAAAAAGTGATCAATTTGGAATCGATCCCATGACCTCATGGTTAAGAACCTATCAAACTAACCACTCGACCACACAGATCAGTACAGTCATGAGACTTCACTAAAAGTACATACAATGGGATATTATTAATAGGGTATAAATTATCCTAGGCAAATTGATAATAATAACAAGAGTTCATAATAGGGAAGAGTATGACACTCTTCCCTATCCTAGCTAACCGGCCCGGACGATGCTCCGGCAGAAATAGCGCTTTTACGCCTTGATTTCAGGGGAGGTACCCCCCCTCGAATCATGACATGTCTTGATTTCATGAGGGGGGACCCCCCTCAAAACCGGGAAGTGTCTTGATTTCAGGGGGGGGGTACCCCCTTCGTTTCAGCAGACTGCCAGCTCGAAATCGGTGGTGTCTTGATTTCAGGGGGGGTACCCCCCCTGGTTTCAGCACGTTGCCAGCATGGTGAGCTGGTGGTGTGCTAAAACGAGGGGGGTACCCCCCCTGAAATAAATATGATAATCAAACAAGTAACAGCTTACTGCAAAAGCACTTAGCTAAAAGAATTCGGAAAAATACTGAAGGTCGAACGTTTATAACGAAATACTTAGCTATATTGCGATGTTTTCCAGCAAATATGGACATACAGCTAGTAAACGGTGCACTGGGTGTGTGGCTAATTATTTTATGTAAATACGCCTGGTAAAGCAGAACCAGAGGAGCTGCTTGTGGCACTGAAACAACTAATAGAAGACTCAGAGTTTGCTGACGACCCGATGAGAGACACCAACTATTCAAGATAGCTATCTGCGTTTTGAAACACTGAAGAATGGCAGCAATTGAAACAGCAATACGGCTTTGTCACATGCCTTTGATTTATTGCTGCAGATACAGTGTCGATCAACGCTCATATTCCTCAAAAACATGTACGCCGCTTAAACCTATTGCACATTTAACCTCTCTACCAAACAACAGCACTGACATATTTTATCCATCAATTAATGAATATTATAGAGCACGGCCTAACTGATTAGAAATGTTATCACTGGCACAATTCACAGCAATATCAAAACACAACCAACACCAAATCTCAAAAACTCAGAATTACTGAAACTTCATAATATGGACGCATATGCAAAGAAAAGAAAGAAAAGATACCAGTTTTGTTGTATTGAAGTTCCACCGCACAGTCCAAACAGCAAAAGTTACTACTAATGTTACTTCTGTTACATTTATCTCATCTATCGGAATCTGATTTAAGTGCGCAAGAAAATAGTTACAACAAGCACGTTTTGCGAGTAGAGTTAGATTAATTTTGTATAGAATTTGTTGCGACATGCTTACAGTGCTGAGGATATTCTTCGAATATAAAACGCGGCACCAAAATATTTTAAGGCCAACATTTATAACTAAATATGGCAACTCTCACTCTTGGCTACTAGCCAGCAAATGACAGTGCCAGTGAGTAATTGAAAATGTTTCAATATCAGAAAAACTCGTATTGGACAATTTGTCTTTATAAATCTATACAGATACGTGCAGCTACAGTAAAATAATGAGTCTAAGTTTTTGTCCGTCTGCGAGTGCCGTAGTAGCAATTTTTGCGCGGCCGCCTCAGCGGCCGTGCATACTAAATTCAGTCAATGCACTGAAACTGAAAACGCATGTAAATCATGCTCAGTTTCAGTGCATTGAACTGCACTGCTGCAGGATATCAGCCAGCCAGCTGAAACTTGTGATGTGTTTGTTTGTGTCTGTGTGTTCGCGTGTGTGCGCGTGCGATGAGATTTGATAACCGGTGTGGCTGAACAGTAGACTACAATTCAGGCGTGTATGTTCTATTTACATAGTGTGAAGTAATAATGTAGCATGTTTGGGACTAAAGACTTCACCGAGTATCATCCTAATTATTACTGTACAAGCTGTGTGACTAGGCTACGGATGACTAAAAGCCACGAACATGTCAAGTCAATCTGTGTGAGCCCAAGCTTACAAGGATATGTAGGTTATAACTTACAATACTATCGTTTAAGGTGGTAGTTACGTTTTCGACAGTTTTTATAACGTGCTATAACTTTTGATTGACTCAATAAATTTAATAGCTGTCTTTTTCACGTTAAAGAACTTGACTGAAAATACACTTATGCACATTATCTAGCTTAAATCTGCAACAAGCTAGTCAGCAGACACTGTCAAAGTAGTCAAATTTCGTGAATTTTTGCATTTTTCTTGTTTTGCTTGTAAAATTGACAATGTAACTCCAACTAATTTCATTCTTTACACCAACATAGCCAAAATAACATGGTAAATTTTAATGCTTAGTTTGGTGCATTTATATGATGCAGAAAAGAAGTTACGGACCTTTAATTTTGAATTTTTTCGAATTTTGAAAAATATACGAATTTTTGAATCTAATTTTTTCACAAAATAGGCTAAATTGATACAAATAAAAAAAATTGACACATCAGAAATTGTGTAGAAAACATGTAAAGTAACGCATGAAAAGATTGCAACGTCGAGACCTGAGATTTAGTAATCGGAAGTACATTTTTATAGAATTCTGTGAATGAAATTGATGTAACGCAAAATTTAAGCAACTAAAATTTTTGAAATTTTAGCATAAAGTAGACACATATGTGTGACAATTTATCCTAAATTTTGAACAAAATCCATCTAGTAGTTGTCAAGTTTTGCGGACTTTTGTGTAATGTACTTTAGTTCAAAAAGAAATGTTACATAAATGTGACGTAATCTCATAAAGTGAAAAGCGGAAGGATAAGTTTTGGCATCTAAATTGAAGGTTTTTGACATGCCCGTGTGTCATTTTTTCTTTTTTCAATAAACGGCCTTTTTGACTAGCTACTACTTTGGCTTAGCTAAACCTAAAATTTACGAAAAATTGTCGTAACTGGCTGAAAAATATTTTCTGTGAAAATTAAAAATAATAGTTTCAAGCTATTTTAGCAAGCATTTATCTCATAATAAATTATAGTTTCTTAAATTAATATGCGTACTATAAATAACTGATTGAAAATTAATCGTAAGTTGTCAAGTTTTACTCCTGCAAAACTGTCGAAAACGTTACTACCACCTTAAGAGATGTTCCGAGTTCAAAGTAGGAGGGTAGCCAGACGCTCCGAGTAGCCAGGTAGCCTCCGATACCGTATTTTCTCAAAGTAAACCCCTGTCTTGAGTAGCACTGATATCTCGATTAAAGCCCTCGTCTGGGCGACCATGGAATAATAAAACTCCAATTTTACATAAGTTTAGCACCAGGGTATCCTATTCTTCGATGGTTATTGGATAGCGCTTAACCTAGTAGAGAAAAGATGAACCAATAAATCTATGATTTTGCCGTATGGTTTGCCTAAAAATTGGTCGGATAGTGAGACCTTGTGAATGCTCAGTTTTACATCTTACAATATTGTAACAAATTCAAATTCTGGTGATTCACAAAGAAGTTCTATGACAAATTAAAAGCATCGAATCCCCCCCTGATTTTGCACTTACAAACTGTTACATTCATTGTAGGATTTGTAGACCTGAGCTAAAAGTCCCAGGCAATAAAATTTTGTGTGATGTACGACAGCTTGTAAGCCTACGAGTGGCTGTAAGAGTGACTGTTCAAGCATCGCTGCGTCTTTGAGCTTAAGTCGTCAGTTCAAAAGGTACTGTAGGTATGTATGTGTCGTCACCAAATATGTTGCTAACGTGCTGCTGTTGCTAATATGTTGCTGAGTAAGTTAACGACTAATGCTCGTAGTGGTTCTGCACGACGTTTGATTCCAGACGCATGTTCATTTTTGTAAATCGGGAGTCCTTTGCTCGACACACTGTTCGGAGGCTATGGATTCCAGATAATTTTGTGTCGTGAATTATTTTCAACACTTTTGGAAATTTTAACGATTTGGAACTGATCTTATACGTCACTGAAATTATGCATTCACAAATATTTTAGTTATTTCTGTAGAATTTTACTGGTTTACAACGTTTTGGTGCCGGCCTCGCTACATTTTACCGAAACGGTATAAATAATACTAACTGTCGTCCTGTGAACACATATACGCTCGTCCACAAAAGTGCTTGTTTTTGTCAATTTGGGTTCCAAAATTACGTACATACATACATACATACATACATATTATTAAAGATAGTATGGTTAGGCCCCATTAACGACGCATTATGCACGCTTGAAATCGCGTGCCAAACTGCCAACCTCAGTTGTAGTATCGGCAGCCTCTGAGTCTCTGACGCCGTATCAAATTTAGTGATTAAAATAAGTATATTGTTAAAAACAGATTTACTGAGCTTGTAGATCATAAGATGGCACTTTTGCAATGAGAGCTACATAGTTCTGAACTTCCACGACTAAAAATTTTGATATAATTGGAAAATAAAAATGTCTTCAACATTTTGGGTCACTATTGCGACTGCTTTTCTATGGGCTAAAAGAGGGATAAAGCTTCGAGAAAAATAGGTGCCGGTTTGGTTGAAAAAAATGGAACCGAATATAAGATTAAGTAAAGATTATAGGAAATGTGTCTGTGTGTGCTATAACTGAGTTTGAATCTTGTACTTCCTGTCATATTGCTAGCCGATTCTTGGAGTAGTGAGGGAAAGCTCTAGGGTCGCAGTGAAGGTGTAAAACAACTTTTTGCCGCCATTGTGTGCATCAAAATTTTTAGCTCTTATAACCCACTGAAAATAGGTTTAAGATGGGTGAAGCACTGATACGGTTACGGTTGTAATTTAACTACATGCGTTTTCATATTTCAGAGCAGTCTTTTTATTCTAACGAAAGAACTCTATGCCAACGTCATCACCAAAGCGTATCAGGATGGGATGCGCAACGTACAAATGTTGGCCAAAAGTCAATTTTGACCCGTTCCAGAGAGTACCTCGATTGGGAACACTAATCCGAGGTTAATTAAACTCATTAATTAAACGATCATTTAAGTTTTAGCATTAGTTTATTAAGCGATCAACTAAGAAAAGTTTGATGGAAAAATTAAAAACGTGAAACGATGATGCCAGTAGACTGGGCTTAACGCTATTTACTATATTTATTGGTAAACTGTCACTAAGGAAAGGAACAGTCTCAGGTTTGGTTTTGTCTGGGTGTCGTAAACCTATCTAAACAGTTTCAAAACTGATGCAGTTATGAAACAAAAAGGCGTTCCATCTATTATATCACTAACTTTCCTAAAATAGAGTGAAACCTTAATGCATTATTTAAGTAGTATGCTGTAGGATTACTATTTAATTTAAATGTAAATTAGTATTACGATATGAAGTAGAAGTATGAATAATAAATGTTGCAGTTTATTAATAGTAAACGTTAGATATCGGCGTCATACTACATGGAAGAAATGCCCGCGCTTCTGGGCCGTGGTCCGTGGCAAAAGCCTGGACACCGTCGATATATTGAAGAAAAATTCCGAGTGTCCGAGTTTCGCAGCGCAAAAAATCTGGTTTGATTGATTATTGAATCTGGCGAATATTGAATAGTCATGGCGTCAAACTG
Source organism: Trissonchulus sp. WLG1_4 (assembly GCA_030248245.1). NCBI lineage: Eukaryota > Metazoa > Nematoda > Enoplea > Enoplida > Ironidae > Trissonchulus > Trissonchulus sp. WLG1_4. The sequence goes on from JASANF010019888.1 coordinate 19,242, forward strand.
GACTGTAACCATACATGTGCAATTGGGGGATTCCTGGGGAAAATTCCATGGACGCCGTGAAATAAGATAGAGCGGGGTATCCCGTTTTACCGTCTGTTACTGACGCTGTTTTTGTTACTGTAAGCAACTGTTTTGGCCATCATGAGTCGCTGCTTTAATGTTTTGGGGAGAACTCAGCTCGGTTTGAGGGGGGCCCCCCCAACAATTCAAAATCCTGAGCGCCCATGTATGAATGTAGCTGAATGCTTTTTTTGTATAAAAATAACCACTGTTTTGGGAATAAAATCTTAATATAACAAAACAGTGGTTCCTTATGCCTCAATTTGCCTTACCGCACAACTATGCTTTTGTTACTAAGCCAGCGTAGATTACATTTAGGATCCGCTGTAACAACTACTGAGCATTACAATTCTTTATAAGCATCTTGGGGCTTGTGTCAGACTAAATTCTGTTTGACTATACAATAAAAATTTCACAATAACATAAAACTATAGATTTCTAAATCATCGTACATACTTAAAATTCACTATAACGTAAAAGTTTAATATAGAAAACTAGACAGCGGGACCAAGTAGATGTAACGGTAGAGAATGGTATTAGCTTAGACATAATGTTTAGTAGCTAATTATTTTAGTTCCAGTTTAATAAAACTGATATGATTTGATTGTAATTTGAACAAATAATTATCTCTCAAATTAAGTCGTCACAAAACTGTGATGAAGGAACCAAGTTGAAACTAATTATATTAAAAACAAATTATAAAATTAATTTTACAAAGTAGAAAGACTTAAATTAAGCTCAAATTTTATCCTTATATAGTCAGTAAAAAACACTCAATCATTTTTTGACTAGAGCAAGTAAATATTTGACAGATTTAATATATATTCTTTGTTTCAAAATATGATTTATTGCTAAAAATATTTTTACTGACAGCTACAAAACACAAAAATATGTGACTTATATCGATACCATAGAACAAAAAGTTTAACATGAACTAAACTTTTTGTAATAATTAATCATATGAATAAAAAATTGTATTATGCAAATATTGGACATTCATTTATCAATATGATTAATAATTACAAATTAAAGGTAAATCATCTAGACTTTATAAGTCTGGACAAATTAATCAAGGAAATAATTTAATGGCCTCCTACAAAACCTTGAAAACCTCCTACAAGACCTTGAAAACTTCCTACAAGACTAGGCCTGAGACAAGATTGATTTATTGACCCTAATTACTGATGCCCTATTGTTCGACTGAACTGACTGACTACACTGTCGGCGTGCCTGTGATGTATTTCGGTTAAATGTAACAGTATTAACAAGTGTCAAAACTTACATAATACTGACAATACAACTTTCTGCAAATTTATAACTTAGCTAATTTTATCATATAAGTTTTGGCGCGCAAAAATAATAATATAAAAAGGAGAAACCTAGTGCTAGAAATCAGTTATCATGCCCTACTCAAAGCAGTCGTTGTTTTTGCAGTCGTTTAGCAATTTTAATGATGTATCAGCTTTTCTTGATACCAAGAACGTTTCTCAGCGCAATCGTCAGGAACAAAAGTCGGCCATTAGGCTTGCTTTTTTAACAATTAATGAAAAAGCAGCAGTTAGCTTTCTATTTTACTTTAAAACGCTTAACGCATTACAGACAAATTACAGTACTTAGGTGTTTATATTGACACAGTCAGTCTTAATTGGGACCTCCTGCTACGCTTATTGTACTTGACTGACTGGACAATATTTGACAATTAGGGTTGACATTTTCTAGGAGGTTTTCAAGTTCTTGTAGGAGGCCATTAAATAATTCGCATTAATCAAATATTCAATCAAGTTTATTTCAAGATTAAAAACGATCATTTTTCAATAACATTTTATGAAATTATTCTATTCAAATGAATGTATTCAAAATTTTATAATCTTTCAGACACATAATAGTATAAGTAAAATATTTTATCATTTAAAATGTTAACTATACAATGCAAATAACTTAATTGCACAATCACTTGTACAAAAATTAATTAATGTCAGCGGATGGTCTCACTCACACAGTATTATCCTCTTCTTGGACACTAACAGACAATTATGTACAACATAGATGTGACGTTATGTATGTAATTACACTGTATAACCCCAACCGCACAATTGTCATTTATAAACAGATTTTAAAAAGTTGTACTACCGGTGTAGGCCCAATAGGGTTTACAGAGCTTTTTCAAAAATGGTGAAAATAATAACTTAGATTTTAATAAATTTCATTCAAAAAAGATAATCCACTCAAAATTGAATGATTTTCAGTTTAAAAAATGGTGAAAGTTAAACAAATTAAATTATAGTAAGTTGATATTTCACCATAGAGTTTACAGAACTAATGAATTGAATTTATCAAATTTTAAGTTGATATTTCATCATTTTTGAAAAAGTTCTGTAAACCCTACTGGGTCTATACCGGTAGTATAACTACTTAGCGCTCAATCATAAGTCCCTCGTTTAGTATTACTGTGTTATCAGCATATATTTTTTAGGGGCACAGTTCTAGTAAACTAAGACCATCAATTGACGAGACTCTTGACAATGCAACATAAGCTTAACCGGCACAAAATATGGTCTTTCCAATGTCTGCTGTTAACAAATCAACTGTGGTACCTTGAGCTTTATGAATTGTACATGCCCATGCGGGTATCAAAGGGAATTGTTGACGCACCAAGTAACGACTTCTGTAGGTATAGATTGTCGCAGTTTGCGTAATTCTGACACAACCGTCTATGTCCCGCAAGTTTTGCGCTACAGTTGGGTCGTCTGGTTTAATTCTTATGTATTCAGAGTTGTAGTCAATTAGAGAGCCTAACGTACCATTAACCAAATTTTCTGAGGTGAATAAATTTTTACTGAGCATTATTCTGCTTTCCACACTGAGAGTAAGAATTTTTGGGAACCTTCCAGATTGTCTATCATCTTTTGGTATCATAGAAGCAGGAACAACATGTCCACTTAAAATATCTGTGCTGTCATGTCATACATATCTGTTGCTTGGTTCCTGCGTCAGCATGTTTTGCTTTTGTCGATTGAATTCCGTTGTACACTTAAGGTGGAATGCATAAAGGCAGTCTCCAGAGACTCAGTCCAGACTATGTCTAAGCCCTTAGACTGACACGTTTAAGACTAACGTGTCAGAACACCTTATAGAATTCCTATGTAATACGTGTAGAATTTTTCATTACGATGTTCTAAAAATACTAATCGGTATGCATAAAGAACGTCAGTCTTAGGTTAGTCTTGGTTTTTTATTGAAAATTAAGACATGCCCTTCAGCTAGTCTAAGGCTAGTCTAAGCCTTATTTCAGCACTTATTATACTCTTTTTGAAAAATTAAAGCTTGATAAGTATTGTCAAAGATCATGTGCATGTTCTCTAGCTTTTTTAATCAATTTTAACAAGGTTTTTGTGGAATAAGATAACCACGAAAAATTGCTAATTTAAGCTATCGGTAGCATTAGTTATCGTTTAAAATGTGTTAGCTTTCGTCCTATTGCTCAATATTGCACAAAATTTTTTCAAAAATTTTTGTTGCAAAATCATCATTATTATACTAAAAAATGCTTATTTACACAGCTTGAAGGTATTGAAGTCCACCCAACACTTTCTAACAAGTTTCTATCACCGTAGAAACTATTAAAAACAATATTTCAGTGTAATTTTCAAGACTCAACTAAGACTACATTTCAGAATACCGTTTAACGTCAGTCTTCGGAGACTAGGTCTAGACCCAGTCTTGAGTTCGTCTTACATCTTTAGCATGTGCAAAAATCACCTGATATTTCGTAACGATGGTCTTAGGCTAGTTTTCTTAAACGTAGTCCAGACTGCGTTTAGCTAAGACTACCTTTAGACTGCCTTTATGCATTCCACTGTTAGTGTTGGATACAGATGCAAACTTAGCTCCGGTCCAGAAGTTATTTAGTTGTTCACTTTTCTAAGTCTGCGTTTGTCGGACTACCAATACGTATGCGACTCAGCATTAATCTATAACCACAATCTGAATTTTGTCTTACACTTTAAAACAACAAGCACGTTCTGCGAGTAGAGTTAAATTAATTTCGGATGTCTAGATTTTGTTCAGACATGCTTAAACTCCCGAGGATTTTCTTCGAATATAAAACGCGGCATAACTCATATAACATTTCAACCTACAACATTAAAGTTAAACGTTAGTTAATTAACGCAAAAACAAATTAGCAGTTGCAGTTAATTTGCAAAAACCGTTATAAATTCGACCGTCTAAAACGCCAAAAAAGAAGCCTGTGTCGTCCTACTGTTAAACTACTGTCAGCTACCAAGGCAGCCTCTGGGCGCTGACGGCCTGACGATATTATCAAGCGCAATGGTTTGTGGTTTGGCAGCGGTTTCTAGACTTGAAACAGTTAAAGTTCCGTCATGCTGATAAACAATCCAGAAAACATTGCTCTGACAGGTTTCGTTATTTTACTTTTACTGTGCAGAAATTGGAAGCATGCCATTTGACAAACATGCAGATGAATTGCTTAGACGTAGACCTGTGTGCATTTATGTCAGCTCTTGGCTACAGTTTATGTGTGTGTGTATGTATGTACGGGCATATACAACAATATCCGAGTGAGCGTGATAACCAAAGCACTAGCAAAAGCACGCATCAAGAACACACACGCACACACATATAACGTAATTTTTGGACCTAACGATTTTCACAGAGCAACAATACACAGTCAGAGCAGATACATGTTAAACTCTGATTTGTAATATAGTATATACGCGGCGGCTGAGGTTAAAATACACGTTTGTGTATGGATAAACTGATTTGCATATTTTATAAAATGTGTACTAATTTGTATACAGTGCAAGGTATATAAATGGCGGTCTGGGAGTGTTAACTGACAATCTGCACATTTCACCGCAAATCTGCTGTCTGCTCGTTTGGGCATCGACTTAGACTTCTGAAACATGGCTCAAAGTACGAAAACTATGTGTAATCATACTGATTTAAGGGGGTAGTGTCGCGAAAGCAGTCGAGTTTGCGTAACTGTAAAACATTTTTAGAAAAAAATAAGACTTCGTTTTTTATATATTTTGAAAATATGTGTTGAGGCAAGTATTTTCTCTAAGTTTCATCAAAAGTGATGCAGTATACTGTTTGCAGTGAGGTCGCAAAGTCGGAAAAATGACGTTTTAAAAACCTATTCACATTCGATTTTTTCGTCACAATTATCAACTTATTTGTTTAGTTTGTTTACAGCTTTTCAAAAAAGAATAAAGTTTTTCTCAACACTTAGAAGATAAAAAAAAAAAAAAAAATTTTTTTAAAAAAATAAAAAAAAATAACTTTTTACTCAAATTTGTATTTACTTAGTTTTTGTAGTTATCTGTTATATACATACCTTGTTGTTGTTATTCTGGCTATGTGTGCAATTTTTTGTTTTTGAAGCATATATGCTCTAGGGAAATACGGCAAATTTCAAAACCATAGACTAAAAGGACATATGTTGTAGTTTATGCACACAAAATTTAGTGCAAATTGCTTGAGTGGTTGCAGAGTAATACCTGTTTGAACTGTGAAACAGTGCGTAAACAGTGAAGTACTCACAGCAATAATGATATATTGTGAAAAATTTAGACGCTTATTTTAAAATCAAAAGAAAAACCAACCTTTATTTTTTTTTCTTATTTGTGGCAAAAAACTGTGCGTCGAGACGTTATGTGTACTTCACAAGCTGGCCAATATGATAACTGGCTTAATTTTTTGAATTTTCATGTCCTTATTGTGTGATGTCTGGCTTACAATCGGTGATTGGTTCAAAATATTGGTAGATGTTGGTAGTCTAGTGTCTGGCAATACTTATTTAACACAGTATAGCATTGGACTAGTTTCTCAGTGAACGTACAAGTTCAAAGCAAAAAGATCTCTTTTCGCAACCTATGAGCAAAACTGCCTTCGCGACACTACCCCCTTAAATCCATTTTTGGCCGTTGTTCTTCCAAACTGAATATGCTAGTGCACCAATTTTGTTTGCCCAAGTCAATTTTCAGTAGTTATTATGCAAAAAATTATAAAGTCAGGGGACGTATTGTCTTGGATAAAACGGTTTTACTTCTTTATTTTCAGTACTACTTTGAAGTTTGTAATAGCCTTATAGAATAGATTGTTAGTGTTCTTAGTCGAAAGAAACTAAATAACTAAAATTATAAGTAATACACTAGTTTACAACGGTTTGTGCAACTATTTATATTTCAGGCAGCGTGGTCAACGGCGTCAAACTTCAGGAATAAGCGGCTGGAGGGGGCCAGTCAAACCAATTGATCAAAGTGGGCATGAGGGAACTGAGCCCGATACAAACCTACAGCGTGAACTGCAATCAAAGAAAATGCCAATACGTGCTACTGTATGACGAATCCAGATACGTCGTAGCTTTCATTCATAAGTCTGACCTGATTGAACTCCCGTTCTTTGTGGTTGGTCGTTGGTACGCTATTGTTGGTGCCGAATTCAATCAGAACACGGATCGGCTGTACCTTACAACGGCCAACACGTCGTATGACCATTTACACTCAATGCTGTTTTTAAACCAATACAAAAGGTGAAAACTCTAAAAGAGAGTGAGCTTTCAAGGGGTGAGGTGCGCAGCAATAACGTTACTTTTTCGCATATTTTTTTTGTGAGCAACTGTTTGTCCTGTGTAACTTACTTTCTAGAAATTCTGGGAAGTAGGAAGCTAAGGTACCACAAAACCCCCCCTCTACGTCCATTGCTCCTTGTAACCCCTTCAATCAAAATATTGGTAAAAAGCCTATCTTAAAAGCGAGTATCAATAACCGCTATTTGGGCCACATTGATAAGTCAACCCAAAGCATGATACGTGGCATACTTTACTTATGATTAAATTTTTGATATAACATTATGATGGTATAATGATAGTATAAATTAGCCATGACTATTTTTTCATTTTTATAAATTAATATTAACTGGGAAAAAATTGATTGCAGAAACTTGATTTGCAATCTGGGTAGGCCTCCCTTTAATCCGGTAATAAATTAGGCCCTTCGATAAGACAGATTAACTCAATAGTTATACTGTTCCTTAAATATACAGGGACAAAAAAATTGTTCTGGCAGCTATTGTGAAGATTAGACAAAAGCGGTTGGCTAAGTTTTTGCTTATAATTTGGAAGCAAACTCAAAATTCTTTGTGCAACAAGTGGGCACACATTTGGCCTGGTGGTTTGCTGGAATTGTTTAAGGGCTGAACAATAAACTCTGACAAGTTTTGCCTTAACTTTTTGAATAAAAACTAAATTTGACGTATACTTTCTTTGTGGAAAAAATTGTCTCAGTTGGCCAAGTTGTTGTTCTAGAAATTGCTTAAAGACCCTGATAAAAGCCCGTGTACACTTCGTTACTGATTGGCCGAATACTTGTTCAAAAAGTTTCGACGAGCAAATATGTCTACACTAGATCATTAGGTAGGCAAAGCAGTTTTATAAAAGTAAGACATTTGCTTATGGCCCATACTTGAGCAGCTGAAGAAATCCAGTTGGGAAGTTGGTTAAGTCTTGACCGTCGCCGGGGGCAAGCGTTCCTATGCGGCTGCATTTCATTTTTTGCAGGCCTCATATTGCGAAATGACAATTTTGGTGCACGCAAATCATTGTGGGGCAGTGGGTAGGAGCAAGAGTCTGGGGTGAAGGGGGAGAACTCGTCTACATCCAAGTCGGTTCATGCTTAAAACGATCAAATTTCGTCCTGACGTGATTTGATTATATACACGTTTTAGATTTTACCCCGTGAAGAAGAAAATGATATACCTACACCAGCAGTGAGGATGAGCCAGCCCACACAACTATTGAAATTACTGGTAAGCTGGTACCAAGAGTACATAATAGGGATAAGTATGACATTCTTCCTTATTTTAAGTAACCGGCCGGAACGATACTTTAACTAGGCATGGGCACGTTTACAAAAATCTGTAAACGTCTAAACGCTCGCGTTTACAGATGAGAAAACGCGTTTAAACGTTTAAACGCGTTTTCCGGTTGTAAATGTTTTTTGACCGTTTAAACTTTTAAACGGCTGAACAAGTAAGCTTAAACGTTTAAACGGTTAAACAAGTAAGCGTTTAAACGCATATAAAACGTTTAAACGATTATACATGTAAGGGTTTAAACGTTACGTTTAAACATTTAAACGTACTAAACGTTAAACGGTTCGAAAACCGCGTTTTTTGAACCCGTAAACGTTTAAACGGTTCCAAACCGTTTAAACGTTTAAACGCGTTTAAACGGTTTAAACCGTTTAAACGTGCCCATGCCTAGCTCTAACCAAAAATGAATTCAGGGGTACCCCTTTCCTTTAATTATACTGTACCAATTCCGGCCTAGTACATTGAATTGGACAATGTCATACTCTACCCTATTCTGTACTTTTTCTGGTCTTTAATTTATTTGTTAATATTGTTATGATGCTTTATTTAATTTGTTAATATTGTTATGATGCTTTAATATGATTATTATACCGTTAATTTTAGCACTTTATTCATCACTACATAATCAGCGCACATAAATTTTACACCTAAAGTTCATTGAGTAACACCAATAACAACAATCACTTACGAGCTAATTTCTGATTTGAGTTTTATAGAGAAAATAATAAATGTGTGGTATTAAACAGTATTATATAACACCATATGTAGCGTGTTGATCCGGCAGAAGGAACGACGACGAGTACATAAAAAGGGGTTTATTGGCAGATAGGCACGGAGCACGGTAGAACAGAGCAATGAAACAGACTGATTATTCATGCACGGCGCGCGTTTATATAGTGTGTAATGTCGTATGCAAATTAGATAACACAATATGCAAATGAACGCGCTTAAAAGTTGTCAGCATGACTCATCGCTGAGACGAGTTTCATGCATGTGTTCGTACATCAGTACGTATATGCTTTACACCATACTTGTACTTTCTATTGCAAGTTTGATTCGCCTCAACATCTATGAGTCTTGCCCAAACCCGGCATGCCAGCGCAAAAAGTTGGTGAACGAAGACGGAACGGTAGAAATGCAAAGATGTCCAAACAAACGATGTCGAAGAACATACGCTGGAGATGCCACTGATGCAACGAAGGCGGCAACCTTGAACGTGGCAGCTTTTATTGATGGTGCCCATGAAGCACTGACCTTGTTTCAGACCAGCGTAAAAAGTTTTGGGAGGAGACTTTAATCAGGCAGCTCTGAATTGGAAGACGTTTGGTTGAAATTAGACCATAGTTTTTGGTCAAATCAGCCCGTTTTTGAAAACAGGGTTTATTTTGTTCATAGTTGTTGTGCAGCTTGCGTGGCCACCAGTTGCTGATGAATTTAGCAACTAAACTCAAAGCAGCATGTTTGGAAGTGGCCAAAGACATCTCTTCTGTATAGATTGGTAAATAGTCCAGTTGTTGTAGTAAATTTTTTTAATAAGACATCTTCTATTTGGCAGTACACTGTTTTTACGCGGCCCCCTCAGGCGCCTCGTATATACTATATTCAGATTTTCTGAATCCTATGTATTTTCGGGTAGGTCAATTTTCCAGTGTTAATTAACACTGGAAGGGCAGGTAGGTCGATCAACTACCGTATTCTTAGTGCCTGCAGTGCACAATGAGTGAAGATGTCAAATCTCAACAAATTTTTCTGGCCTGAGTGTCAATATTCCGGAGGAAATATTAAACGCGGCCACTTATTCTGGATAAAATGATCTTAAATACCTATTTTTGCTATTCCTACATCCTACACATTCACTGCTGAGCAGCTCCAAACTCTTTCAAATAACGATAAAAAATGTAGAACAATTTTCGTAGAAAATTATTTGTCCTTTTTAAAAAGTTAAGTCTCACTGAGATTTGAACTCAGATCACAGGATTCAGAATCCTGAGTGCTAACCACTACACTATGGGACCTCTGGTAAGCAGATGTTAACGTTGACCATTGAAACTTCTGCTAGTGTACTTAGCAAATCCAGAACTACCAGATTAAATATTACCTACAAATTAGATAGTATTTATTGAATTCACGGAATTCAACCATTCAGACAAAATTAATGCACTCCAATATTAACTCAAGAAAAAACTATTTTATGCTTGCACACAACGTGTATTTTATTAAGTATTATTCAGACTTTTCATCAGCTCGGTTGCTCAAATGGTAGTGTACTAGTGTGTTACACATCTACTGAGCATGCGATTGCTGATCCGAAGATCGGCTGATCGAGTATGTCTCAAAGCCGCATATTTTGTTTGCATTCTGTGGCAGCTCAAGGTATTAAGAGTTCTTCAAGTTGACATTTGCGCAGTGCATGACAGAACAGCGAGGTACCTTCCTTTCTAGTGTTACTTAACACTATATATTCGACCTACCCAATTTAACGTAGGAATATGAGATTCCTAATATAGTATATACGCCGCCCCTCGCCGTGTAAAAAGTGACCGCCGCAGTGGATTCGAACCACCAACCTTCTGATTACAAATCGGACACTCTGCCAACTGAGCTAACCGGGCGATGCTCATCAGACGATGCAGAACGATGTCTACTGGAACTAAAAACTGTGGAGCGACTCAGCAAACAGTGCCAATTGTTGCTTCTTAAAAATTTAGACGTAACACGGTTCTTTTACGGTTTACCTATACCCATAATGCATGGACGGTACACTCAGATCTTGTGCTTTACTAATCGTTATTTTGTGTTAATATTTCACTAAAAGTTATGTGGCTCGGTGGTCTAGTGGTATGATTCTCGCTTCGGGTACGATAAGTGCCGGGTTCGACTCCGGACGAGCCCACTTTTTTTTAAATCACATCTGCAAAAAAATGTATTTTTGAAAACTTGAAAAAGTCTACTTTTGCACTTTCAAACCTCCTTAATAATAATTTTTCGGGCTATTCAGAATGAGTCACTAAAACTATTTTCACTCACAACTCAGCAAGACAGCACGCATTGCTGTATTTTTTCAAATATGAAATGTGCAAGCTTTGGAGCAACTCAGCAGTACAAGTGTGCGGAAATTAGGATTGAAAATCAGTTATCCGCAAATACTGGCCGCGTTTAATATTTTTTTCTGGAACATTGTCACTCCATCCTCACAATGCAACCGCTTTTCACTCAGCAGAAGAACTTGTTGGTAATGGTAACCGAGAAAGGCGGTCAGCGGGACTATCGTCACTACATTTAACGAAATTAACATTGCAGTTGTACATGCCTAATGTTAGAGCCAACCGATGAACTTGGTTCACTTCACAGCACATGCAGATAGGCCAGTACGCAGCCCAAACAGGACTGCCAATGGCTCATGATTATGGTCTGTAAAAGTTCCCAATGTAAGGACTAAACATTTGTTGCTGGCGTCTGATTCGCAGCGGATATCTTTGTGTAGCATCAATGGCTGGAACCAGCGATACAATGTGGTCAGAACTGATATTATCAATTCTGCGTGGCACAAGGAGCGGTACAGTACAACAAGCGAGTTATCTGCAGCTACTGGTGAGCGTGCTTGTTTGATCTATCGATCCTGCGCTTTAGGTGGCAGGCTGGGCGTTTCAGGACTCAATTGGAGCTTCTTTTTTTATATAGCCTTAAATGCTTATGGTGAAGGACTTTGCTTTTTCAGGTGGCTGAATCATTTAGTAGACATGTGATAATTTCACGAGGAAAATAACTTCGTATGGACCCAACCACTGGAAATCTAGTTTGCTAGATCGACTTTGCATTCGCCGGAAATTCCTATGAAGCACAAATCGACCTTTTTCCTGTTGCGCCACAGCGCAACAGGTATTTTATACTTGGTTTGTATAAAATTTGCAGAATCTTCAAATAGACAGACTTACCTGTTATTTCCAGTAGGTCGACTTTCCAGTGTTAAATAACACTTGAATGTCTACCATTCCAATGTTAAATAACACTGTAAGGCCTTCATTACCACTGTTAAATACCACTGAAAGGCCTACCTTTCAGTCTTAAATAACACTAGAAAACCAGTACCTCTCAGAATACTCAGAATGCAAAAACTGAGAACCGGTGGGGTTTCGCACCCCCAAACTTCTGACTTGGGATCAGATACTCAGCATATGCTTAACGCACTACCACCTGAGCCAACCGGCCTTGACTGTCGAAGATCTTAGTTGTACTAATGTCAAAACCTAAAACCGCTATGATATATTTACTTCTTTATTAGTTTCTCCTTCAGACGTTACGGTTACTCATATCTTTTAGATTTCTATGTTAACAGTACGACACACTATCGATAGCAGAAGGACGGTATGCTGAGATTTTCTGCTTCACTTAATCTTATTATAAGTTTTTTAGAAACGATCACATTTGTAACTCGGTGGCCCAGTGTAGGGATGTTTAAGTTACAGAATTTTAAATCAGTTAAGTTATCAGTTAAGTTATTTGCGCAAAAATTAAATCAGTTAAGTTATCAGTTAAGTTAGGCAAAATTAAATCAGTTAAGTTATCAGTTAAGTTAACTTAACTGATAACTGATAACTTTAACTGATTTTAATTTCAGTTACATGGTAAAATTTTGGAAAAATTAGAATCCAAAATTTATACTCGAAATTCACTTTTTAAGTCTTTCTAAGGTTTTAAAATTACATTAATGTTCATAAATTAGATTTACAAACATTTGATGTGTGATGTGTGTGATCACATGTGATAATTTTTTATTAGCATGTATGTGCTGACTTGATACCTCTAGCCTCTAGGTAAGATAGGTACCACGTACCAACTTGGGCCAATTTCTGGGCCCCAGTGGTACGACTCTTGCTTCGGGTGCGAGAGGTCATCGGTTCAAATCCCGGTTGATAAAATTTTTTCATGTTTTCCTATATCAAACTTTTGCGGAAAATAGTTGAACTTGATTTTTTCTGTCCAGAAACTTTATATTGTCTATTTTTGGACATTCCAAACCTATTTTATGATTTTTCAAAATCTTTTCAAATCTGTTTTTTACACAAATATTTTGGTCGGGTCCTGTACTGCATTAAAGGTCCAGTAACTCAAATTGTTTGGGGTCGTAAACATGGCGCCGAGTGAAAATTTTGAACTTTAGGTTTAAAATCGGGACTCACTAGTAATTTTTTAAAAGATTTTGCCAATATGCATTCAAAGTTATTTTGAGGATATTTTTTAAGTTTAAAAATAAACATGTTTAGTTTCATTAGGTTTTTCTGTGTGATGTGATTAATTTTTCATTTAAATCAAACAATTTGCACATAATGAGTAATGACTCCTTCTTTTGAAAAAACTGCTAATTTTGCCCAAAGCTAAATGCTACACCGCCACCAAAGCAACAATATGAGTTCAGAAAACTAAAAAGCATAAAACCTACTCATTTTGGACTCTGCGTACTGACTTGAAGTTTTGGGTTTTTTACATTTACCGAACTGTGGCCACACCGACACCACTAGATTAACTAAAACGATTCTCTAAACAAAACAATACAAAACTATAATTCAGACAGAATGTCATGTTCTTCCAATGATTCATTCTGGTATTGTTGAAAGTTACTTTTGTTCGCGATTAATTTTTACTGCGCCACAGGCCTAATGTTGTCAAACGTTCACCCTTCTCACTCACTGGATTACTTTTGCAGTAAACTTTTGCTTGTTAAAATTTGTTTGCGGTAGAAAGTGTCGAACGATTTCGTAGTTTTTGTCTTAACTTTTCTAAATATTTGCTCGATTGTCGAAGTCGACAGTCGAGGCTATTATTTGTTGGCAGACTAAGCGTCGCAGCATCAGATACTACTTCGGCTATGGAATATTGTTTTTGCTGAAGCGCTAACTCATACGGAGACAGTTTTGTAGCCTCGTGCATAGTGACATCATATGACATTTGATCAAGCTTTAGCCACTTGTCCCAGTCGGTTTGATTTCGATTTATGTAGTGGCGTAGTGATTTTGCTAGTGTCTCAGTGAAGCGTTCTGTTAACCCGTTCGCTTCTATAGAGATGGGATCGGTTCCACTGGAACCGGTTGGAACCGGAACCGGAACCGGAACCAGTACCCTGAAACCGGAACCGGTAAAATGGAACCGGTCCCATCTCTATTCTAGATGGTAAGCTGTGGTGGACTTTTTATTGATTTCTAACTGTGACAGTAAATGATTGAACCTGTTCGACATGAAGTTTGTGCCTCCATGCGTTAGAATCGCTTTTGGGCAACCAGTAATGCTCACGTAAGCTCGAAGTTTTTCTTTTTGTATTGTTTAGAGAACTTATACAAGAGTGGCAGTAATCTGTGATGTCGTTAAGCACATTTGGCTAAGAAGAATTTTTAGCTAATTTTGATTTTAATTTGTATGTATCTATCCATGCGTGTTGTATGTTCATGTACATATTGGTGTTTGCTGAAGGAAAAGTTATTTTGCGACGCTGGAGTGTCAATGTTTTGAAAGAAATATTTGACGCGCCGTAACCGTTCAACAGTAAGAATCGGGCACCAAGGCCGTTACAGATCAGCTGCAAAGTTATGAGTAAAAAACTTCAGCGCTCCATTTTTTAGCACTAGTAGCCAATTAGGCCGTGTTTACATTGGCGGCTCCAGCTTTTTTCAGCTGCTCCAGCTTTTCTCAGCTGCTTGAGCAGCTGAAAAAACCTCAATGTAAACACGGCCTTATTGATACTGAAGTTGGAATTCTACTGAAACTTGAAAGTGTTACCGTTATCGAACTATTTATAATAATTTGAAAGACCAAATGTTTGACCAGTTTACCGATTTGTCAAATAAGTATGTACAACGTTCCAACTTTTCTCGAAATTTCTAAAAAATAGACCGAAGGCATTTGAAAATACATAATTAGATCGGTGAAGCTGAACTACATTAAGGGGGAGCTCCGGGAATCGGGAGTTTCCTCAAAAGTCAGCAAAAACCTGATAAAACTAGAATATTACTACATAAGTATTTAGTATGGTAAGAAATAACCCTTGTGTAAAAATTTCAAATCACGTGATAATGTCACGTGACTGCCAGAGCACTGCACGTGAGTGAATTTTCGGCAAGCGATAACTAACAGCATGTTTGTACTGGAATCATGATTTATATATCAAAATGTAGCCCTTGCGCTTCTCTAGTTGAACATTATTTTTGTTTTTGATTATTTAGTGCGAATTTGTTATAATTGCAATTTTTGTATTTTCGAGGTCTGACTCTCAGCACTAAAAGCAGTAGTATCATGGTCTAGAACATTATTTTAAAAAAATAAAAGAATGTTCAACTGCGCACAATGATAGGCTATCTTCATGCCAAATTTGAGCCGAATCGGTTGAAGCAGCAAAAACATATCGAATGCCGAAAATTACCGTGCACACTGCTCAGTATAATTTTTTTGAGCCAGCAACTTTGCGTAGCGTTGCCCGATTGCGCTGAAACTTTGCAGAATTTTGGGGACCCAAGACCTTAGTAAAAAACAGGTTATGTAGCTAAGCAATGTTACACTGTTTTTTAGATAATGTGAAAAATGTACCAAATCGAACACAGTTTTTGATAAAAGCCGGTTGGCGGGCAAAAATGGACGTAAAAATTAATTTTGCCGTTTCAAACATTTTTCACATGCCATTTTGTGTCTAATGATGTGAATTGATGAATTTTTAATAAATTTTTGCTCAATGTTCACCCATTTGGCAGTTTGCCAGTAAAAACTATAAAATTTGGCAATTTTCCAAATATCTTGATATTGGTATCGAATGAACGCTCACATCATTCTGAGTAACTTTGCTTTTTGACACAGGTCCGAGTTCGTTAGCTGAAAAAAATTATGGCTCAATACCTTGATTCCCGGAGCGCCCCCTTAAAGTTCAAGAATTTCAGAAGTTCATTAAAGTTCAAGTTCATTAATTGCTCAGAACCAAAAGTTCAAGTTATCAAACAAAAAACTTATGCTCGTTAGGGATTGGAACCAAGAACTCTTGCACCCTCAGCTGAATTTATACCATTTGGCTAACGAGCCACGTTTTATGATAGTGAAAAACTTGATGTTAGCTATTTACTGGCTTCTCTGTGCTCTTTATCTGCAGCTTCGTATTTTTTATTTTGAGCACGTAGTTTTCGGATCAAGGCCAAGTGGAGTTGGGTGGGGGGATCATAATGGACTTTTTTTAAGTATGGAGTAAATCGTAAACACTTAGACTCAATTTAAGCACATTTTTCCCATTTGGAACGGGAAAAGTAAGAAAAAAGTTCAGAAAAAAAACGTCCCTCACTCACTGAGGTTTCATATTTCGGGTTAAATGCAGTTGAGGGGGAAAAATAGTGGACCTATTTTGTTTTAGTAGAGCACCTTGGGGGAAGCATTTTTGCTTCAAGAACCCCTATTTTATTTTTTGGATTTTCTGAGATATAAACCCCCGAAATCTGAACCCTCAGTGAGTGACGTTCTCGCAATTTTTTTCCGAAGCCCTTGTTTTTTTCGTTCTACTCGTGTCTAAATGGTGTCAGATTATTGTTCACAATTTTATACAATCAAAACAAAGGCTCTTTGACCGGGTTCCTACCGAAGAATTGGCCAAATTTGCCAAAACGTCCAATTTTTGACCAAATTCAAACTTTAGGCTTGGTCTTAGGCTTAGGCTTAGGGCTTAGGCTTAGGCTTAGTATGGGCCATGGGGCTTAGTATCAGGCTTAGTCTTAGGCTTAGGTTCAGGCTTAGGCTTAGGCTCAGGCTTAGGCAATAAAAAATTGAAGTTTTCAGAAAAAATCCTGCCAAGTGCCAGCTTAGCCTAGAGAGTAGAGAATCCTGCCAATTAAGCCTAGACAATCCATTAAAACATCATAACGCACTCTAAACTATCAAAAACAAAGATTATAGCCATTTTTGGCTTCGAACTTTGGCCTACGTTCACTTCCAAAAACACTGGAAATGCAATTTTCAAGCGGTCATAGCTCAGAAAATCCAAATTTGTGGATAGGGGTTCTATTACAAAAAATGCTTCCCTCAAGGTGCTCTACTCCAAAAAATAGGTCCACTATTTCCCCCACCCCAACTGCACTTGATCCCATATTTCGGAGGGTAGTAGTAGTATATAGTAGTTTATTGCACCAGACAAGGTAAGTAATACAGAAACAAAATAATAAAAAGCCAAAACGGTAAACAATGCTAACCAATTAGAACAAAAACAAACACAAGCAACTAACATAGCAAAACAGAAGTTCCGCCAAATTGGGTGCAAAGCAAAAAGCAAAAAAGCAAAAGCATTTTACTCGAAGCCGACTCGAAATCGGTGCATTCGAAAGAGCGTTCAATTTTGACCCCCCCTAGGTTTGGGGGATATAGGGGGACTCCGGATCATTTGGCAAAAAAATGCCGTTTTTCCGACTTATTCGACCCCTAAAGGCCGATTCACACGCTGTGATTTTACTGCGATTTTGCCGCTGTGTTTTCGCCGCTGCGGCAAAACGCACTGTCTGAACAGACGCAGCGATTTCAATGCGGAATGAATGCGTCTTGATGCGTCCGCAGCGTTGTAAACGCCAGACTGCAATTCGGCCGTGTTGGTTTCAACAATATCAGCAAAGCTGTTTCTCATATTTTTAAAACAGTAAAGACGCAGCAAAATAGTTTGCGACACGCAACGTATGTTCAGACGCTGCGTTTTGTGTGCGACATCCTGCGTCTTGCTTTGTGCGGCAAAATCGCAGTGTGTGAGTCGGCCTTAAGGTTTTTAACACGAATAATTTCACTTCAGATTTTTATTAAAAGGGGCGACAGCTATTTTGGGGGCCAGAGATCAGATTGGGGGCATGGCTGACGATGGGGGTTTCATATTTTTATTAAAAGATGGGGTAGGAACATACATGGGCGTGGGGGGGATTGCTCCCCCCAACCGGACTCCGCTCCCCCCCAGACAGGTCCGCTCACCCCAGAATTTTTTGAAAGTAGCTCACCACGAAGCTAAATTGAGCGACCGAGGAGCAAAATGGGTGGCTCACGAAGCAAAAATTAGTAGCTCAGGAGCAAATTTGGTGGCTCACGAAGGCAAATTCGCCGGAAAAGTTGCTCCGCACCCCCCCCCCCCCAACCGGTCGACGGCTCCCCCCCAGATTTCCTTAGCTGCACATGTGTGGGTGGAAGCGAATTAGAATAGAAAATAATTTCTCCCCTCCGCTGGGCATGGGCCGATCCAACCGGCTACTAGCGCCCTACCTTTAAGGTAAAGACTTAAATCACATTTTCGCAGTCGAGTTTTGAAGCTTGAAAACGAAGTAGCACACACTACATCTTCAGGTAACGAGTTCCATATGGGTATCACACGATTGAAAAAAAATGTTTGCGAATATTAAGCCTAGATCTGCATATGAGTAACTTTTTTTTGGAGTGACCTCTTGTAGTATAACCTATTTTGTTGAAAAGTAAAAAAATCGTTCACCTTCAAATCCACGCTGCCTGACAAAATTTTGTACACCATTTCAATATTCAATATCCTTAAAAAGTCTCCGTAGCTCCAACGATTCCATTTTAAAAAAAAGCTAGTCGATCTTTATATGACAACCTAATGCCCCAGGGAGTCGACGAGTAGAAACACGTTGGACTCTTTCAATTAAGTCTATATCTTTTAAAAAATGAGGATTCCAAACTTCACTTGAGTATTCAAGTTTGCTACGGCAAAAAGTATTGAATATTTTGATTAGAAACGGCGCAGAACGGGAGTGAAAGGCTCGAAAAAAAGAGTTCACGATTTTAAAACCTTTTGTTGTTCAGAAAATTCCAAATTGCTATTGAATGTCACACCTAAGTCGCAAAAAGACGAGACTGCGCATAAAGTGGTATATATCGGAGATTTTGTATGCTTTACCTAGTTTTCTAAATCATTTATAAAAATTAAAATTAAAATTGGACCTAACAAGCTACCTTGTGGCACACCCGAAACGATATCCGAAAATTGAGATATACAGAAATCGACAGAAACAGTCTGTTGACGGTTGGTTACTGAAATAGTTTTTTAGCCACTTTAGTAAATCTTCGTCCAGGCCAATGACATAATTTTTGAAGTAACTTCGGATGGGAAACACAAGCCTTAGCGATATCTAGATAAGCAACATCAGTAGAAAGACAATTGTCGCACGCATTTGTCCAATCATTTAGACACGACAATAATTGGGAGGTAGTTGATCGTTTTTTTTTAAAAAACCATGTTGATTTGAACTAATCAAATTATTTGTGTGCAAATGATCGATAATAGCTTCTCTGATTATTGATTCCATTATCTTACTACAACTGCAATGCATACTAATTGGACGATAGTTTTTAGCGCAAGATTTTGAATTTTTTTGTGTATCGGAACAATTAAAGACTGTTTCCGCTGAGTGGGTAATATTCCCGACCCATAACTTGCATAAAAAATAATTGGAAGTGGCTTCGCAAGTACAAACCGAAGATTTTTTATAAAATTTTGAGGAACTTTATTCACACCGCAACTCGACTTATTCGCCAATTTTTTGTGGGATAAAACAGACTCATAACTAAAGTCGAGAGGAGGAATAGTTTTTTTGCAAGATAACGGTTTGTGCGAGAACGATTGTGCCGTCATCAATAGAAAAAACAGACGCAAAATATATAATCATTGAATATTTTTGCTTTTAAATCAGGTTGTGTAATAATAGCAGCATCAAAAAGTTTTAATTGGGGAATACCCGACGTAAGGGTTACCGAATGTAAACCGGTTTTATATATATATAGTATCTCAAAAAATCAGTGGTGGATCCAGGAATATTTTTCGGGTGGGGGGGCGCTTTTATTTTTTTATATAAAATGTACATTGAAAACTAAATTTTAACGCCACACTTGGCCGAGAAAGCAGAATGATCGTGGGGGTCTGTGGGCGAAAGGGCGGCAGCCCCCAGAAGCTGGAACTTTTTTAGAATTTCTAAAAAAAATGGCATTGTAAATTACGTTTTAAGCAACATTTTTTCTAAACTGCTCCGTTCACAATCCAGCAATTAGCAAAACGATAGAAAAAAGTGAGTTTTTCACTTTTTCGGTTGAATTTGGTCCAGTGGAGTCGTATCAGAAACTGTTTCCAGCCAGGAAATTAAAACAGTCGGGGAACGTAACGTCCGACAGTGCATTAAACCAGTAAATGCTGCATAGTGTACCAATGTACACATGCATAGACTTTGACAAAAGATAGTAGGAAGGTCCATTAAGCCAGAAAGGTGTGGGGTGGGGGGGGGTCTGGGGGCGTTCTCCAAAAAATTGGAGAAATTTTTGATTTTTAGAGCAAATTTGGTCAATTGGAGACGTATCGGAAATTTTTTCGGTCGGGCAAGAAAAACCAACGGGGAGACCTTGTGTAAAATTTCAGTCGGAAAAGATTCCGTGGGGGCATGTGTCTGGGGGAGGCTTGTCCCCAGTGGCAGATCCAGGGAGGGCACGGCACGGGGCCCCGCCTTTGGGTCTGGGCCCCTTCCTTTGGCAAAGAGGGCCTATAAAAAAAATTTCCGATACGTCCCCAATTGACTA
This sequence comes from Trissonchulus sp. WLG1_4, assembly GCA_030248245.1. Classification (NCBI taxonomy): domain Eukaryota; kingdom Metazoa; phylum Nematoda; class Enoplea; order Enoplida; family Ironidae; genus Trissonchulus; species Trissonchulus sp. WLG1_4. Next base: position 39,765 of record JASANF010019888.1, read on the forward strand.
AATTAAAAATAGAAAAATTTCCAACAAATTTTCCTGGGGGCTGCCGTCCCCAGACCCCCGCAACATTGTGGCTTACTATTCGTTGCTCATTTGCTATTATCTTTCATTAAAGCCAATGCATGTGTATATACAAGAGTGTACATTATGCTGCATTTATTTGTGGAACACTGTCTGATGGGACGACGTTCTCCCTTTGTTTTAATCTCGCTGTCTAAAAAACTTTTCGATACGTCTTGACCAAATTCGGCTTAAAAATCAAGATTTTCTGCAATTTTGATGTCTGTGGCCCCCAGATCTCTATCTGTGGGTTTGTCTTTTGTGAGGGGTTGGTTGTGTCCAGTTTATTTGCTCAATATATTACACTGTGTAGCAGGGGCGGATCGAATCTAATCTAATCCCGAAATTTTTCTCATGTGAAATTTTACATACGGGTGTCACCTTTGGTTTTTGTTGGAAAATATTTCCGATGCGTCTCCAATTGACCAAATTTGGCCTAAAAATCGTAAAATTGCCAAAAAACATTTCCTGGGGGCTGCCGTCCCCAGACAGACCCCTGCAACTTTATGGCTTACTATATATTCCTTGTAATTATTTCTCAACAAAACCTATGCAGGAGTACACGAGTGTACATTATATAACTGCATTTACTTGTGTTGTACACTGATCCTGATGTGACGTTCCCTCTTTTGATTTAATTTCCGTGTCTGAAAAAATTTCCGGTACGTCTCCAATTGACCAAATTAGGCCTGAAAATAAGAAATCTTCAAATTTCTTGGAGGCTCCCACTCCCAGGGGTTAAATGCAATTGGGGGGGGGGGGAATAGTGGACCTATTTTTTGATTAGAGCACCTTGGGAGAAGCGTTTTTGCTTTAAGAACCCCTATTTCATTTTTTGGATTTTCTGAGATACGACCCCCCCGAAATCTGAATCTGGATCCGCGCCTGCTTGTCCCGTATTTTTCAGAATTTTATGGGGGGCTTGTTCCGACATTTTGAAAAATTAAACTTACAATTATGCAAAAAATTCCAATTTTGGCATATTTTTTGCAAAATTTGGACATTTTTTGCGTTTTTTTCGTTTCTTGCTCATTTTTGAAACATTTTACAGCAATGGGCAAATATTTAGATTTTGTTTTTGGGTATATTTTTTCTGCACCAAGGAAGAGGGCTTATCCCGATGGGTCAAATCTAAGGAGGGGGGCTTGTCCCATCATATGAAATGTGATGGAGGCTTAAGCCCCCCAGACTCCCCCCATGTACATTGTTGAGTTCGGTGGTCGTTCAGGGACCGGGTGGCTCCTATACACGGCGGGAAGCGAAGGACGGTTTCTGGCTCCTCCCACAGAATTGACAGTGTCGGTGAGGGGCCTAGGTTTGTCACCCGGACCCGGGCCACTGTATGTCTTGGGCAGTGCAGTATTAGATGTTCGACGTCTTCTTCCCTCATCTGTGGACGTGGTTACCAGTTTATTATACCATTTCAGGTTGACATGGCAGATTTCGATGTGAGCAGTGTGGAGAGCTTATTGCCAGTTTACTACAAGCATTTATTTCCTAGTAAACTCCTAATACGTTGGCTTTCATATAACAGTAAGTTCTTTTTCGTCTTCGGTGGCCGATGCGGAGTAACCCTAAGTAACCCAATGTAGGGTTGAGTGAGACTTGGGGAAGCGTACGTATGCATGGGGGGTGGGTGGAGCAACGGACTATTACGTCCTGTTCGTTCAATGTCTTCATGTTCCACATGGGGACATTTGAGTTTCACGGTAGGCCTCCTGGCGCAGAACCCAGCTTGTGCCAGTTGTGTGTATGATATTGTATATATGTAGCTTTTATAATCTTTGTGTGGCAGATAGATTTGAGAGTCGTTGCCTTCAGTATGGACTGTGACCAGACATTAACGTGGGAGTATATACATTCTAGAGGGTCTTGTACCGAACTTTTGATTGCCCTTGTACCAAGTCAGACACAAAAGTGCCTTGTTTTAGCATAAAACTGAACGATTTTAAAATTTTTTGGTCAAAACACCGTGTTTTAGCGTTAAAATTAGAGATTTTTTGAAACTTGGCAAACAATTAGACAAAACACCTTTAAATTTGACAGTAATGCCCATTTGCCTGCCTTGTACCTTGACTCTAAATTTTCTTCTTCTAAATCTGGGGGGGCGTCCCGGCGCCCACGCACCCCCCGTGTTAAACTGTGACTGTGATACACTGATAATACAGTGACTTAACTTGCGGTGGGTGGGACCCATTGCAAAGTGGTCCGGCTGTTGACAATTGGTTGAAGTAGCCCAACTGCCAACAGTTACCAAAAATAGTCTGACTGAAGTTATTTGTTAGGCCACTGGCAATTAGGTTGACTATCGACAGGGAGTCGTTGCAGAATTTCATCGATTCGTTCTGGTTGCTTTTTCTCATACTGGTTTTTGATTTTAGAACGAAAAAACTACTTGAGTCACCGGGAGTTTTCACTCACATTGAAAGATGATGTTTACCTGCGCTTTCGATCCTTCACTGATGTCAGTGAACTGGAAAAAGACTTTGCCCGCAACTGCCCTGTGAAAATCGACATTGGACCAGTTTATAGTCACAAGGTTTGTGTCCAGTTGTCAAGTGATAAGAAACCCCCATATCACACACCAAGAGTTGAATCGCAGTGTTTACACACCATTGCTACTTTCTCAATTGAGAAAAAATAAGGTGTAAAATAAAAAATAGCAGGGGTTTGAAACTGTGAGCTTGGAAAACCAAGATTTTTGGTGTTTGGCCAAAATGAATATTTATAGTGCAGTAGTTACCGTTATGTGACACTTCGTGGACTGTGGTTTCAGTTTCAGGGCTCCGTCCGTAGGAGCCCGTTTGAAGTTCAAAATAAAGCAGGGTTTTTTTTTCAAAAAATTTTGTGTGCATAATTGTGCAAAATTTTAATTTTAGTGTGCAAAATCTTATTTTTCTGTGCAAACTGTAAATGCGTTTTCTTCGCCTATATAGAAGCAAATATACGTGTTTTTAAACCTCTGGAGGTACGTACGTACCAGTGGCATACACAGAAAATCATTTCGGAGAATGACTTCGATTTTATGTAATGGGTGAAACAGCACTTCTTTGCAATTTTAACACGCACAAAACCCCTACAAACGCAAGCTTACTGAACCAGGACGTTGCAGGGGTCTGCGGGCAGCAGCCCCAAGAAAAAAATAGCGATTTTTTAAATTTTTAGACCCAATTTGGTCAACTGGAGACGTATCAGAAATTTTTTTCGACAGAAAAATTAAAACAAAAGATAGTAAGTAACGTCACTTCAGATAGTGTATATATAACACATGTCGTGACGCTGACAGATAGCAAGGTAGGAATACAGAGAGAACAAGTTGTATTGACAATATCAGCATATATCAATCGTAACCAAAGCACGGAACAAAACTCAAAGTATACATTTCTGACAGGATGTGTGAAGTGTACTTTTGCTATTACTATAGTTTAGTTCTCTGCAGTTGCTTGTACAGAATGTCCTGGAAACGTCGAGATCTATAACACCTCCCCGCCAGCTGAGGGTTCACCCGAAGCGCTTGCCTTCCCTTTGAGCCTCTCCGATCTCCTTGGATTATCGGGTCCGTACATGACGGGCGACGGGAGCCGGCGAGGCTTTCGAGGCTCTGGCGAATAGTCTACAGGTTTGTTCTCGTTGGCGGGGATAGTTGAAGGTGCGGACCAGGATTTTGCTGCTGGTGCATCGCCAAAATCCTCTCCCGGATCCGAATCCTGGTCTGTCCCGTAGCGAGGACGCAACTGGTTGATGTGGCGCCGCCATATTAGTCCACGGGGCAGAATACGTACATTCACGCTGCGTGAGCCGTAGACCTTGACGACTGTGGCCGGTATCCACCGTGGCTCTTTGTTGCGTCTAGGTCCGTAGTGAAGGGCATAGCACGGTGCTCCAACTTTAAACTGGTATGTAGTAACAGCTACTATCTTTGTAGTCTCTGAACGTTGAGATTTCGCTGCTTCCCTTGCTTGCTTCCCCTGTGCAATGTGTGCAGGGGACGGAACCAGGGCATCCAGTTTTGTTCGGATCTGGCGGCCATTCAGAAGTTCACTAGGCGAGTAACCTGAATCCAAAGGAGTTCGACGGTATTGCATGAGGAATTCTTGGATCGCGGCCCTAGGCGGATGGTGCGACTTTCGTACGGACTTTTTGAACGACTGTACCAAACGCTCGGCAGCACCATTTGTTGCAGGATGGTAAGGAGCCCCGCTAAGGTGGGTAATACCTCGCTCCTTGCACCAGGCCTGGAATTCTTCGGAGTGGAAAGTCGGTGCATTGTCAGTCACTAGAGCGTGGGGATATCCGAAGTGGGCAAAGTCTTGTTCTAATAAGTCCATAGTCGCTTTGGCAGAAGTTGAACTGGTTGGGTGAATGCAAGGGTACTTGGAGTAGGCATCAACCAAGACCAACCAGTTAGAACCCATGAAGTTGACGGCATGGTCAATATGGAGGCGACTCCATGGTTTTTCGGGTAACATCCACGGATGATTAGCCGGTTTAGGCGGAATGTTTTGGTGCTCCGCGCAGCAAGGGCAGGCCCGCGCTAACTTCTCGATGGCATCATCGAGGTGTGGCCAGTAGACTGCCGAACGGGCAAGCTGTTTCATGCGTTGCACACCAAAGTGCCCCAAATGCAGCAGAGACAATGTTTGGGGCCGAGCGATGAGTGGAATAACGATCCTAGAACCGTAGAATAAACAGCCATTCTCGGTCGTTAGGGACTGTTGTAGTTTCTTGAAATGCTGAAGGTCACCGTGAACTTCAGCTGGCCAACCTTCTTTGCAATAGCGCATGACCTTGGAAAGGACGGGATCCTTGCTTGACTCTTTCAGTAGAAACTTTGGATTGATTGGGTCCAGTTGTCGACTGATTTCTTCGACGTTGCAGACGACGCTTACATCAGCCCTGTCTTCTTCCCCATCGAAATTGACGTCAGATCCGGCCGGCAGTCGACTCAAGGCATCTGCATTTCCATGATCCTTAGTGGCTCGATATTCTACAGAATAGTCGTACTGACTAAGTGCAAGTGCCCATCGAGCTAATCGATTAGCCGCCATCGCAGGGATCCCATTAGTTGGTCCAAAAATGGCCACTAACGGCTTGTGGTCGGTAACCAGAATGAATTGACGTCCATACAGGAAGTGGTGAAACTTTTTTAGTCCGAAAATCACAGCAAGGGCTTCCTTTTGAATCTGGCTGTAACGTCTTTGAGTATCAGTCAAGGTCTTGGACGCATTGGCGATAGGGCGATCGCTACCGTCTGGATAGCGGTGAAATAGCACGGCTCCAATCCCCACATCCGAAGCATCGCAAGAGATCCCGATGTCCAACTTGGGATCGAAATGAGCCAAGACCGCGTCAGTGCAGAGAGCGTCCTTGAGGCGCTGAAAGGCGGTCTGCTCATCAGAACCCCACACCCATAGCTGGCCTTTACGTGTGAGGCGTGTCAGGGGCTCAGAAATAGTAGAGAGATTCGGAATGAACTTGCAGTAGAACTGGACCGAGCCCAGAAAAGAACGAAGGCTGGAAACGTCCGTAGGAGTGGGCATCTGGAGAACAGCGTCAACTTTCGGTCCCTTAGAGATTCCTCCGTGCGAAAGAGTGTGCCCCAGATACTCCACGGATGGCTGAGCGAAATCACATTTTTCCCGTTTGCAGCGCAGACCTTTGTCTTGAAGACGTTGAAGAAGAGCACGAAGGTTACGGAGGTGGTCGTCGGCGTTAGAACCACTAACCAGAATATCATCCAGGTACACAGCCACTCCCTCGAGGTCTTTAGTTAGCTGATCCATGATTTCCTGGAAATACCCTGGAGCCGACGAAATTCCGAAGGGCAGGCGGGTTTGCAGGAGAACACCCCGGTGAGTGCTCAGGGCAAGCCGGCGTTGGCTATCCGGGGCCAGCTCAATCTGATTGTACGCATAGGCCAAATCAATTTTGCTGAAGAAAAACCCGCCTCCGAGTTTGCGCATGAGGTCCTCGGGCAGCGGAATTGGATGGCGATGGGTCTCTAGTTGGGGGTTAACAGTCACAGAATAGTCCCCACATACACGCAGCTTAGCTTTCGTCTGACCTGGCAAGAGTTGCTTTCGGATGGGCACCACTGGAGTTCCGTAGTCGTTGAACTGCACTGATTGCCAAATCCCTCTCTTGATACCAGCGTCGTAGGCTTGATTCAGGTCGTCCAGAAGAGCTAACGGAACCGTTCTGGGCTTGCAAAAGACTGGTGTGGCATCCTGTTTGAACTTGACCTCTAGCTTGAAATCTTTGAGGTGTCCCAACTCAGGCTTGAAAAGGTCGGGAAATTCCTTGCACAGTTGTTGGCAGGCTTTCTGAAGAAATTGGCCACTGTCACTTGAAGAAATTGCATGGACCTTTTCGACGAGTTGGTAAGATGTCGGAAAAACTTGCTGTCTTTTAAGAAGTGCCGTAACGTCAATGTCCATCTGGCGGAGTGCAGCCCGGCCAAGAAGATTCAGACAGTTTTTGGAAACCACAAAATCTACCTTGGTGGCTGTACCCTTTGGCTCTGTTTTGACCGAATGGGCAAAGCATCCAAGAACGTCGAGGGGCCTCCCGTTGGCGGCAACATAGGAAAAATCGGGCTCCCGGAGCTTTGGCATCCCAGCACGTACCCAAACTTTCTTGCCGCAGAAGTTGTCACCGCTACCCGTGTCCACCTGGAAATTATAGTCCCGGTCTTGGAAGTAGACAGATTGGTAGATGGGGTCCCGGTCGTCAAGGCATCTGATGCTGTTGACAACCCGGATGGGCTTGGCGGTGATAAGGCCTACCGTCGTCGCGGAGCTGATCTGTTTGCGCTTCTGCAAACAAACCTTCTCAATGTGGCCCTTCTTTTGGCAGTAGCGGCATTCAACATCTTTGAACTTGCAGTCCGCGGCACGGTGATCCGTCCGACCGCAGCGCGGACAGGTTCCTTTGGGAAAATCTTTGCAGGGTGTCTTTTTTTGGAGTACGTGGAACCAGTCGAGGCTTGTCATTTCTACTGTTAATTTTAAGCACTGACTCCTTTTTAGAGCCATAAACCGTCTCTTTGGCAACCGCAGCTGCATCTTCTGTCACTTGGGCCACCTCGATAGATTTCGCGAACGTAAGCTGGTCGTCTGGAATCTTGAATATGGCCTTTAGGACAGCTTCGTTGCCTACCGAGCAGATGAAACGGGTCCTCATGGCTTCGTCCTGGGGATCCTTAATGGCAGAGAAATCGCATCTGGATGCGTCGTGGCGAACTCTGGCTGCCAACTCTTGCAATGTCTGTCCTGGTTTCCGCCTCATTTCCGACCAGAACTTGAACCGTTCCCGCACAATGAATCGCTTCGGATCATACTGGGTATCCATGAATTCTTGAATGTCAATCATAGAAATGTCATTAACGTCTTTCGGCGGAGATTGCTGCCCAGCGAGGGTGCTCAGCAGTTTGTAGGTAGTGGAGGTCTGATTAGTGAGAAAGACCTGCAGTATACGTTCGGCAGGCACGGCATTGGCTTTGGCGAACGTCTGAAAACGGGCCCAGTAGTCTCTCCAAAGTTCAGCAGTCGAATCAAAGGCGGGAAATGATGGCATGCTCGCCGGAGCGGTTGAACCGTTCATAGTTCCAGCGTCACCAGATGGTCTCAGCTGGCGAATAAGATCGACCATCTGCTGTTGCTGAGTACTGATCTGTTGCTGCATTTGCTGCTGCTGTTGCAACATAAGCTGGAACAGTTCCTCGGTTGTCGGCATGTTTGCAGATGGAAGCGAAGAAAACGCTCAGTGCAGCCGGGTCGCAAACCGGGTGTTGCCCTAGGTATAATACACCCGCAGGCAAGTTATCGAAAGGTAGACGTTGCAATGCCCGCGGTATAATGCACCTCTGGGCAAAAAAAGTCGGAAACGGCGAATTAATCCTATCCACTGCGCCAAAAATCTGTCGTGACGCTGACAGATAGCAAGGTAGGAATACCGAGAGAACAAGTTGTATTGACAATATCAGCATATATCAATCGTAACCAAAGCACGGCACAAAACTCAAAGTATACATTTCTGACAGGATGTGTGAAGTGTACTTTTGCTATTAGTATAGTTTAGTTCTCTGCAGTTGCTTGTACAGAATGTCCTGGAAACGTCGAGATCCATAACAACACAAGTATGCAAATGGCTTTGATAAAAGATATGTAATAACAAGGCTTATTAAGCCGCAGAGTCACAGGGGTCTGGGGGCGGTAGCCCCCAGAAAAAAAGTTGGGAGAAATTTTGATTTTTATGCTAAATTTGGTCGATTGGAGACATATCAGAAAATTTTTCCGGCCGGACCATAAAAAACAAAGGGGGGACCCATGTGTTAAAATTCACTTGGAAAAAGTTTCACCTGGGGATTCCCACCATCCGTCCACCCTGGGTACGCCCTTGCTGGTTGCTGCTATGTTTATGTTGGCGTGCTGAAATTCTAAATATTGGAAATTAATGGCATTTGTCACAGGCTGTCAGATGTAGATCCTAGAATTTTTTGAGCGAGGCGGAAATCGACTCACCTTCCTTGACTTATTCTTGCAAAATTGTGTGTGCCATAATAGGCGCCTGGCGGGTGTCTGGAGGCGGCAACCCCCAGAATCCACAGCTTTTGTGGAATTCTGAAATAACATTTGCATTAAAAAACAACTTTAAGCAACACTTTGTTGACAAATTCTGGGTGATTGCCCGGCCTAGGGGCGGCAGTCCCAAGAAGCCAGAGCTTTTTTAGGATTTTTAATTAAATTTTGCATTGAAAAACATGTTCATCAACATTTGTTTAGGAACCTTCACCTTGGTCATTGCTGGAATCCGGGGCGGCAGTCCCCTGAAAATGCAGAAATTTTTTATTGTTCGAGCAAAATTTGTTTAATTAAAGACGAAACGGATTTTCTTTGGCCGGGCCATAAAATTCAAAGGGGGGATCCTTGGTAAAATTTTACTGGGAAAAAATTTCTGGGGCGGAAATTTTCGCCACCCCCCTTTGTTATATATGCAATTTTTACATTTTATATACATAAAATTATATCAGTGGCAGATCTAGAAATTTTTCACGTTGGGTGGAGCAATTCCCCCCACTTCGTGAGACGGTTTAGTTTAGAAACGTAGATGCCGTAGTTTGTGGAGGTCTGGGGAGCTAGAGACTTATATACGGTTTTTGACGAAGTGTAACGCGATTTTTAGAAAAATGTACCTCTAACAATTTATTTGAACGCAAATCATGCGCCATTTGCCAAAAAGCAGTATCAAGACCTGCCGCCGTTGATGTCAGTAGATGCAGGGGTCTGGGGGCGGCAGCCCCCAGACTTTTTTTCGATTTTGCATTAAAAACAGTGCATTTTGAGCACATCCCAGGCGAATGGGGCACTGTGCATTATTGTGCAAAATTTTAATTTTTGTGTGCAAAATTTTAAAAAAGTGTGCATTTGCACAGGGTTTTGCACAAAAAAAAACCCTGAAATAAAGAGACAAATTGGATTGTAATAACCAAAATCTGGTTTGATTTTCTTTTGCCTTTTTTACGAATCAAATATGCCTTAATGGCTTGAATTATTTTGCAGTAAAATGATTTTTCCCTTTAGCCGTCTGAGAAAAACGCAGTGGGTTTCAGTGCCGTAGAGCGAGAACTTGTGTTCGATATTGATTTGACCGATTACGATGATGTACGACGATGTTGCTCGTAAGCATTTTTTCACGATATTTTATATAATATGTTTTGCTGGGCTAGAGTTGAAGCTGTTGCCCCTACAAGTGACGTCACGCTTTTTTTGCTAAAGAACAACAAAAGAGTAAATGTGATCTCTCACTTGAGTTTTTCAGTAGAAAAAGTGAGAAATTTCATTAGGCAGTGTGATGCAGTATTCGCAGAACATTTCATTTTTTTCAGTGGCGGCTCGATGTGTCAGAAGTGTTGGATGTTTATGGTCGTAGCTGTGAAAATTCTGAATGCCGCTCTCGTCGGTGAGGAAGTGCAGTGCTTGTCATTTCTGCATGGTCTACGTATACGCTGTTTGTCAATATAGCCGAAACTGTTCATAATCTGCAGCCATGCGGTATCTTGTTTTCAGATCAATGTTGTGGTTCCATTATGCTGTAGCTGAACTAAAACTGAGGTCTATTTAGTGCCTAGTGTTTTGTATTTTTATTCTCAGTTGTTTAATAACCAATTGTATTATTTTCTACAAGTTCTGATTGTTCAACTGTTCAACGATATTTTCACGAATTGCTGTGTGTTGTTTATTGTAGACGATTTTGGCTTCCAGCACATTCTCTGGGTGTATTCGGGTCGACGTGGTGTCCACTGTTGGGTTTGTGATGCCTCGGCCCGTGCCCTGTCATCCACTGGTCGGGCTGCCATCGTGGAGTATTTAACGCTTGTTTCAGTACGTACATTAGTAAGACGAGAGGGAATTCTTACAGTCGGTGATCGGAAGAGATTTTGTACCTGTTGTATGACAGTTGTGAAGGTTGCACATTAATTTCAGGTTTGCCTTATTTACCCTTAGATTTGGCCTCAGGCCGCTCAGGCAGCTTCTTTTTCTTCTCTGATCTTCTCTGAAGGGCGCCCCCTGAAACCGAGAGTCGGGGGGGAGGGTCCTGAAAATCTGAGCAAACATGTGTAAAAATGACACTCTGCATTTTGGCTTGAAATGAGGCAGAACGATTGTATCACGCAGATTTGTTTTACACGATTTCAGTTTTTAACGTAATACTCTGACGTAGCATTCTATCTTGTAGTCATGTTTCAGTTTAAATGCGGAAAAAGTTCACTAGTTGAGTTGAAATTGGACAGCTCTGCACTAGACTGCACAATATTTGTATATATCATATCAACTTGTGTGTATTTGTCTTTTTTCAATTTAGGGTGGCGACCAACTGGTCAAAAAGGTCAATCTGTTTGGCAATGACTATCCCAAACGATGTCACCCCTCAATAAAGCGATCCATGGCCCTTGTTCAGGAATCATTTCCGAAATTGCTGGCTAAGCAGAATTTTTTGGAAACTGAAAATGATTGGGAGAAAATGATCAACCTGCTTGCTACTGATATCCTTTTGTGAATAAATATAGCAGCATTTTGTGTACAGTATGATCTAAGTTTAAGTTAGCGTAGCATCAATATGTTGGTTATTCATAGATTACATTGCATCAATATGTTGGTTATTCTCAGATTACACTTAAATTTTTTTCAAGTTGCTTTTGCCTGAGTGTTGCTGCTTGTAATAACATACTGTAGGCTCTGGAAAAGTGGAAAGTTAATGCTCAATAATAGCAAAGAAAAATAATATTGTGTGCACACTGCACAGATGCTACGTAGGTGATTATTAGCCATTCTTTCATAGTTTGAGGACAAATAACTGCTCTTGACTTTGCCTCAGTCAGCTTTTTTGGACGAAATTAAAACCATATTAATATTTTATATATTTATAAGATTGTATGTATTATATTCAGTTCTTCTTTAAGTTAATTATATACTACTGAATTTTGAAAGCTCCTTAACTTCATTTTTGTTCAACCCGTCATGTTTTACATCCATCAATGCTGAACCACTTACGACGCGAATATAGCAGTATTGAAAATGGATCGTCTACTGTGAAATGGGATAGACTTGAAGAGTTCGCGAGAAAGGTACTGTGTGAAAACTTGAAACTTAAAATTAAACATATAGGATTCAGATAAGTGAATATAATTTTATTGGAGTAATGTGACATCACATGACTGATGTAACATGCGGAAGGAATTAAGTAGATAGATTGTATTTGTAACGTATGTACTGGTATTATTTTATACTGGGCCACGTTTCTCAACTTACTGTCTGTGTAGGTTTTTTGGATCTCTGAAAATACTATGAACGACAAGAAAACTCATAATCTAATCAGCTATTAATCCAATTTTCAAGCTTATGGCCATAAGTTAAGTGGATTACTGAGTAGATACAATAGAAAACCCAGTTAAAGTCGAACAATTTATGATCGTATTGAATACACGTAGAATTTTTGAGTAGCATGTTCTATTTCGTTCTGAATGAACGTTTTAAATCTTGTCTAAGGTTAAACACCTGTAAATCCCGGCCGTTTTGTTAACCCTAGCTATCGATTTTGGTGTAAATCTGCTCAATCGATTTTGGTGTAAGTCTGCTCAGTGAAGAGCTTGTAATATTTTAGGAAACGTATTAAAAAGACAATTTTCAATGAAGTGTGCTATATTCCATTTCAGAATCTGGGGAGCAACTGGGAGAAATGTTTGGATGAAATTATGCTGCAGTATTCTTATCCCAGACTGGATGCAAACGTCAGCAAAGGCCTCAATCACTTGCTGAAAAGTCCCTTCAGTGTGCATCCAAAAACCGGTGCGTTTATGCGTTTTGTTTTTATCCTTTATTTTTTTATTAATCAGTCCGATTTAACCTTATTACAATCTGTTGACAAGTTTTTAACGATATATATTTATACTGCATCGGTTTCGAATTCGTTTGGATTCGAAAGTACAGGTTGGGGTCTGATTTGAGAACAAGCCGATTCATTGTTGCATGGGATCAAGTTTTTAGCAAGCATCATCATAGTATAATGTGAGTATCTCACATTTAATCGATCGTGAAATAATCCACATTTTTGTTTTTTGTTGGTATTGTTTCATTTGTCATATTATGGTTTTTTATTTGATGTTTTAGGCAAAATTTCTGTTCCCTTCGATCCAGACGCCGTTGAACGGTTTGATTATGATTCTGTGCCAAGAATTGAGTTAGTGTTGATTGGATTAATCATTTATTTCCAAGTCAAACTCCAACATGATAATTTGGCGTCAATTATATTATCAGTGTTTATGTTTCAGTTTCATTGTGGTGGCCAACGCTAGACCTAAATTTTTTGTGGCCAATGCTAATTCATAAACTCAAAATAGCAGTAGTCAGAAAGTCAAATAGTCAAAAAGCGCAGAGAAATGAAAATTGTAAATAGTAATTAAAAATTTTTTAATTAGGTAAGCGAATGATAAAAAAGGCTAAACAAAAGCGTATTTTTTTTACAATACACAGTAATACATTAACTCCGTGTGCCTAATGTTAAGAAAGTTTTCTTTCGATTTACCAATTACGATTTTCTTTTCTTCACGCTTTTTGACTGCTGATCGGACTTAGAGTAGCGTGGATTTATACGTACGTACCGGTCTGGGTTTTTTTTTCGCTGGCAAATTTTCGCAATTTTGCGAAAAGCTTGAAATTTTTTTTCAAAATCAAATTTTTTTCGCAGACTTGCTTTTGTTACGTAATGCAGTAGACTTTGTATTTAAATGTTAATAAAACAGTATTCCGCCTATACAGGATGAAGACTGACGTAATTTTTACTCTTTTTGGCGAAAAAACACCGATTTTGATATTTTTATTTAAATTTACGGAGCCGTCCTGAAAATTCTGTGTAATTTTTCACAATCGATGCTCAGCCGTAAAGTAATTTCAGAAGACCCTGCCAATGACCAAGTTAGGCCTGAAAATGCTAACATTTTGAAATGTTTCTTAATTATGTCACCTCACCTCCGACCCATATTATCTGTCTATTAGTGTTACATGCAGTCGGTGTGATGATACATGAAAGAAAGTCTGTCCCATTTACAGTCACTAGAAACATCAAGCCACAAAGTTGCACGAGTCCGGGTCAAAGGGATCACAAAAAGTCGGAGAAGTTTTCAATTTTTAGGCCAAATTTGGCCAATTGGGGCCGTATCGGAAATTTTTTCCGACTAAACCGCAAAAATCAGCACATAGACCTTACGAGTTCACCTCCATTGCGTCAAATTTTTTTCGCAATTTTGCGAAAAGGTTTGAAAATTTTTCGCAATCACCAATTTTTTTCGCAATTGCGAACGTTTTTGCGAAAAAAACCCAGGTACCGGTACAATCGAACCATCGAATTCTTCTTTTCTTCACAGTATTTTAAACTCCATTATTGTGAAGCTGGTTCATGTTTTGTAGTTTTGAACTGATTTTTCTCCTTTGGAATCTTAATTTTTTTTGCTGGCCCAATATTTTTACTCACCGATCCATGAGTTAGCGGCTATGGCTTTCAATATTCAATATTACCCCCAAACACTGGTTTATAGTTGTTTTTTGCAGGGAGGTTTATGATTTCGTATTTAAGTTCTTTGTTTGGTGTACACTTTTTGTTTTTTAAGCATTTTCTGTGTACATTTTGTCCGTTTGTAGTAAACTCTGTGAAGAACTGTCGGCTTTGACGAATGAGGAGAAAAGTGCCGATATAATGGAATCCTGTGATGCGACCAAGAGAAAACTTTTGCGTATGTGCTGTTTGTTCATGATAACTTTTGAATTCTTTATATAACATAGTAGGTAATAAATCAAACCGAATAACCGATGTAGATACAGTTCGATATCCATTAGCTGAGATGAAGGGTTATGTCGTTTGTAGACGTGTAGGGCTTAGCCAAAGGGGCTTGGACTGGGGAGAGGGTGAAAGAAAACTACTGTAAGTCACCTTTCACGCCTCTGTTAGAAACTATATCCTGGTGTCTTCTTATAGTCACTGTACGTTTCGTTTGTGTTTACTTATCAGCATTAATCAGCTTGCTCAAATCCGTACGATATATGCAATTTTTCTCTTTGTCTGTTAGTTTTTGTGTATTTTTGTTAGTATATCTTCTGTTTTGTATGAAGTATTGAAGTCACTAAAGTTTTTGGGTGAGGCTAAAAGGTAACAGGGTAAGTAAGGTTAGATAACAGCCCTGAGTCGTTAGGTTCAGAGTGAAAAATTGGCCCAGTATGTTTTCAATTTGCATGTGCAATCGGTCTTCTATTTACTTGTACCAAGAGTAAATAATAGGGACCCTATTATGTACTCTTGCTTTTACTATTAAATACTTTGCTCTCCTACATCTGCTTTATCTACGCAACCGTTTTACAATGATTGTAAGATGTAGAGTGCATGTATGGATGTCTCAATTTTGTTGTTTCAGATTATAAGCGGACGTCTTTAGCGGAAAGCATTTCTATATTTGAGAAATTCGTGGTTGCGTTAGAAAAACACTAATATTATGACGTGTCGTAATTTGTCATTATAAAAATGAAAAGGTGTAACATTTTTTTATACCTAACTTTGTCCATGTGTATTATTAGAAGTTGTGTATTTTTGTTTATATTTTCGTGTATTTTTTGTTGTGTATAAGTTTGTATGTGTATTTTATTAGTCCGTCTAAAAACTGAAAAGGTTTTGTTACGTCTCACTTGGGTGTTTTCAGGAATGGTGTTTTTATGATTTTTAACTGTTTAATCTGGTTTAAAAAATTAATGTATATAATCAAGTTATGAATGACCCCTGTGATACAGGTCTTTGAATATTTTTGAACTTGGAAGTGAAATGCAGCTTAATGCTGTTTTAACCATTCAGAAAAACGGAAAACAAAGAACGCGTCCTAACTGTAAATACCTTTTGATTATAGTCTAATCCCAATGAACAATTCATCCCCTAAACCTGCACTACATATTATTATCTTCTACATCTGTGCGTTCACACGTATTAGAAAGTACAAGTCAAGTAGAAGTTGATGAAAGTTTGTGCATAAGGACAAACGGAAAAAACTAAATTCATACTTTTTCACTTTATTGGTAAAATTAAAAAAGTAAATAATGATGTCAAGTCACCTAGAGTGGTCGTGGTGTCCTGACTCTTGTCAGAGGCGCAATTTATTTTTTAACGTGAGCGGTAGACCGGACATGCTGCTGTTAATTTTTGGAGCTGGGGGTGGAATTACGTTGTGTTCATTAATTTCGTTTTGTAAAGCAAAATAATACATAGTTCAGGGTTTTTTTTGAAAATCGGCACTGCGTAAATACTGCGTATTTTTATTTTTGACTGCGTATTTTTAGGAACGATAGCGTATTTTTCCAAAACTAGTATATAATTGGTTAAAACATAGCCAACGCATTTGGACGGTGTGTCAAGCAATTCTAATACAATACATTTCGCTGGAGTTAACGTCAAAAAGCGAGTTTTGGTGACAAAGAGTTTGGTACCCAGAAAAAAATTTCGGGGGGGGGTAATGACTTTTCGATTTTTTGTAATAGTTAAAATGCGCATTTTAGCCATTTCAACACTTATAAAACGCCTTACAAACGCAAGATAGCTAAACCACAAACTTGCAGGGGTCTGGGGGAGGCAGTTCGCAGAATAAAAATGGGCTATTTTTCCCATTTTTAGACCACATTTGGTGAACTGTAGACGTATCAGAAACTTTTTTCATGCAAGTGCAGTATAATGTACTCGTTTATACATGCATAGGCTTTGAGGAAAGATAACAGCAAGGAATAGTAATCCACAGTGTCGCAGGGGTCTGGGGGCGGCAGTCCCCAGAAAAAAATGGGAAAATTTTTTATTTTTAGGCCAAATTTGCTCAATTGGAGACGTATCGGAAAACATTTGCGGCTAAGCTTGATTTACTGCCGCTTAGTGGGCGCATATGAAGGCTGCGTAAATTCTGCGTATTTTTATTTTTGGCTGCGTAAATTTAAGGTTCACTGCGTAAATACGCAGTATTTTACGCAAAAAAACCCATGCATAGTATAACCGTAAATATTGTCAAATAGAAAATCTGATGCTATCTATTAGATCATGCGTTTGTTGCACTTAGCAGGGTTTTTCGTACAATCACAATGTTTTCGTCTACGTTGGTAAATTCCATTTACTTTTCACTGTTCGTTGTTCTGCAAAGTGGTAATCCTGTAGTGCTTCGTCATTGAAATGCTCCATTTCTGGGGAAGTGTACATACTATAATAAAGTTGTCACGTTTTTCGATAGCGTGATTCACTTTTTTTTGTTAGTTTCCGTTTATTTAGTTTCCGATTGATTGGAGTTTACTAAACCGTGTGAAGTCTAGCTTCAACTATAATCGGCGAACCTTTCAATTGATGGTGTTTTTTAATGAGAGTGGTCGGTGTGTGAGTGGGTGGACTTTTCTCAGTCTTTTATTAAATGATTTAACAGATCTGACGTAAGATCGAAAAAAGTTTTCGAAGATATGATGCTGCGATCGCGATGTATCGAATATCAGCAAGTTAATTTCAAAATATATACAGTTTTCAGATAAATACTAAATATGTAGAGCATCTGTTTTTGGATGAAGCCCTTAGTATATATACGAACACAACATGGAGAAGTTCATTCCGACCGCGTGAAGCCGTCAATGAATACATGGCTTGAGCTTTTAGAAAGAAATTCTATTTTTTGTATAAAGTGAAGCTTGCAAGCTCAAACGTTCAGATTCAGGCATTATTATTTCGAACCGATATTCCTTCTTTGATTGGAAGCCAGAAGACTGTCGAAAATTCCGCCTTTCGTGTCTCAGATGAAAAGCTTGCTGAAACTACTGGAAAGCATTAACAAACTTTTTCCATTCCCTTGTCAAAAGTCAGCTGTCCTTATTTGAAAGTCTAAACAATATTTCATGCATCTGAACTGAAAATAAGCTCAGCTGTCCCGTAGTTTTTTCTGGCTCTAAAATGCAGCCAATTGAGCTGGCAGCTTTTATTTCATAACGTACAATATGTGCCTAATCTATTGCCTAGTGATAGGAAGCTATTGCTTAGCTATATAAACCAAGAGTACATAGTAAGTCTTACGTACTCTAGCTGTCACAATACTATCCACGTATATGTGCGGAGCATATTCCTCTCGTGTGCTTCACACATGTGTAGATCGTGTTATATGTTTGAGGAGATCTATTTGTACATGGCATATAAGCCTGACGAGGTTATATGCCGGTTCCTTGTTGTCTTTATACATATAAGTCCTTGTAGATTAGACCCATTTGAGTATCTCGCGAATGACGCAATCCAAAAGGCGTGCTGAAATTCAGTTTATTACTCCGAAAGGACAACTTTTAAAGGCTTGTTCTGACTGATTTGGGGATGGTCTATTTTTACATTTCTGAATCACTTCTGGACTTCTGAGTTTTCTGTAGTCAATTGTACAGGCAGTCTACCTGAAAATTGCATCAATTATTGCTCTGTTCAGTTTTTTACGGTACAACTTTATTTTTGAACGCATTTCATTGAGGTTTTGTGTGTTCTCTTCATTTATTTTGTTTCTAAATTTTGTTAGTTTCGTAAATGCTTATAGAATGTGTTGTATGCAAGTCATTTTTTCAAAATGAGTATGGTTATATAAATCTGATGCTTTCAATATTTAATAATGTAAAAAGAAATTGATTTTCTAAATGATCAAACAATCAAAAGTGTGATTTGGCAAATTGTAGATATCAGGATCAGCACCTTGTTCAAGGAGAAACGCTTGAAAAAATTGCAGAAATATTTTTTATTCAAAAAACATCCACATTTGCAGCTGTTTGCTTTGTGCCGTTTTATCCGATAAAGCCGGTTCTTCAAATACAACATAGACGTGCGTGTGATTTTTAGCTTATCTTTTCAATTGTTCGTTGTTAGTATTTGTCGTTGAATTTGTGTTCGTATGTACTAGTTTTTTAGGAAGAGACAAGTGTAAAACCGTAATTTTTAAACGTGGTTTTGAAGGTTTTTTCACACTGGATTAAAAAACTGGATTTTTTTATACGGCTTCGAATAATTTTATTTTTTATCGAGTTTAGAAGCTTTATATGCCGACAGGTTCAGTGGAGCTTTTGTCTGGGCTACAGATTATCACAATGCGGGCTCGGCCTTTATTATTCGCATTTCACAGCTGGTGGTTCTATCAGAAAGCAGTGTAGTTATTAGTTTTTTGTTGTTATATTGTTTTGGTATGATGATGATGATGATTTAATGATGATTTAATAAAAGAATACATACATAACGTCCCAAGCAGGGACTTAATATGCCAGTTAAACAACAAGTAGTGAAAACATCAACATGGTGAACAGTCAATTTTCAATAATAGATATATATGTAGCTTTCAGTTTTGTAGAGCAGCTTCAGTGAGTTAATTTTTTATGGTTGTAGACTCAGTATATAAGCGGTTGACAAAAAAGACTACTAGACTGCCAAACATGAAGACTGCTCAAACCCTGTATCCCGTTTTTACAATCGTCATTGTTTTGCTTGTCGTTCGTCCACAAGCAACTAAAAAATGGCTTAGCCAAATGTGTCAGTTATTTGCCAAGGGAAGCCGGGGTCAAGAGGCCGGTTCATGTTGGAAAATTTGCATCAACCAAAATTCGGTCATGGCGGAGGGTGGGGGGTCCCGCCAGGTGCAAGAGAGGGGGGAGGGTCCCGGCGTAAGCAAAATTTTCGGCCAAAATCTCTTTGGTCAGTGTATTTTAGCATTTAAATAAGTATTTTTAAACTTGGAAATTGAAAAACTGGTATTTTTGATAAAATTTAAACGATTTTTACCGTAAAATTTTGGCCGGAAAATTGCGTCAGTCTTCGGAGGGGGTGGGTGAAAAATTAGTAGGTTCAGGGTAGAGAGGTCTCACCAAAGGGGGGAGGGGTACCAAAAATTTCGGTGCTGTTACATGTAGGTAATGTTTTGAAGCATTAAAATGTCACTTAGCATGGTTTTGATAAACTTTTGTGGGTCAAAGTTTAAATTTGACAGTTGAATAAAAGTAGCGTTACATTAGTTCCAACTTAGCTTAGGCAGTAATCCAAAAAACTTTTTACCTATCGTGCTTTATTTTGCATTCGTGAACAGTCTGATAAGGCATCTGATTGTGAACTTTTTTGCAGGTTTGTAAATTTTGGTTTGATATTTATAGTTGATGGGATGGTGTTTAGAATTTATAACTTGTGCGAATGGAGTATAACTTTGAGCACGCTATGCTGCCCGTGTCATCAATCTACCCATTGATGTTGAGACTGAGTGGAGTCACACTGGATAAAAGATTGCTTTTTCTAGACGGCTGTTTTTCTGGAAATTCTAAACAAAGACTATGAAAATTATATTTTGTTAAGTGTTAGCATCGAAGTGCGATTTACTGTTTTTTAAATAGTCGATTTAGTTATGGTAATTTTATGTGTGGATAATTTAATTGATTTGCTTGTTTTTGTGTCTTTCCGAGGGCCAACTCGTGAAAACTATACTTTTACTTAGTTAAAAGTGCATCCTGGATGAATCCAACTTTCTTACTTAAGGCCCTTAAGTAAAAAGTAAGTACGTCTGTCTGAGCCGAGCCTAAGCTGCGCGGAAAGCGGATGAATTCATCTTATTGACACTACATGTATATTATCCATATTATAGAAGAGTGCTTTGTAATTTAGTTACTAATTTGGTTTTAACCATAATTTTTTCGTGTTGAAAACTAGGGGTGCATTTCACAGATGGTTTATAAAACCATGGTACTCACGTTTTTATATTTGATTCGCACATAATTTAATTACCAAATATCGCCTGATTCGTTATGAAACTAACTTTTAAAGACTATTGAAGCGATGCCAGATTTAGAACTAAATTTGGATTCGATAGTTAGTAAAATAATAGTAGAAGGACAAGTTTCTGAGATTACATAAGTGGACGTCAGTTTTTGCATTTCCTCTCTGCATTCCTTCAACGGCGACAGTCTCTATATTTTCGGCAATAACAGTATCTAGACTTTCGACTTAACGTTCACAGATATAGCAACTTTGACTGTAAATAAAAAACATAATTCTGGTGTAATTTGTGAACTTGTGTGTGCAAAACAAGTCTTCATTCATAGAGTTGTGTTGTTATGATGCTGTGACGACAATAGCCCATTCCATCTTGTCTGTTAACATGAAAACAAGTTGGGTTTTTTTCTAGCTTTTTCAGTTTGTTACATGAGTGTTTGTTGTGTTTTCTATGTTACTATTGTGTTTTTTCATGGTACATTCTTACTCGACTGAAATTATTATGTATGTTTATTATATGTATGTATTTGTTCCTGTTCGTTCCAAATATATATGAAATTTTAATCTTCCTAGATAAGCGCAACACTGTTGAAGTACTTGTTAGGAAGACTCCAGCACTGTTTTAAAAGTTTGAATTGGGTACATAATTGAGCTTGCCTAAATTTGTAAATAACATTTGTAAAATTTCACAATTGTAACAATTGTAGCTCCGATCATGTATATACATTTTATACACCAAGACACTTACAATTGTTACAATTGTAACAGCGCAACCCAAAATTTTCACAATTGTTGCAATTGTGACAATTGTAAGCATAAATTGAATTGAATTTGAGGTTTTTCAATTACAATTGTTACAATTGTAACAATCGTAATCCCAAAATATTTCACAACTGGATTTATCTATGCACATTTTATAGGCCAATCTTACAATTGTTACAATTGTAACAATTGTAGCGCTTGTGAAATCTTACAATTGTAACAATTGTGAAGCTTGTGAAATTTCACAATTGTTACAATTGTAAGACTTGTAATGTTGAGCAACAGGGCCCTGATCGACCAAAACTACCTTAATTTTGCAAAATTTTGTAAAAATTTCGCAAAAAAGGGCCATTTTTACTAAATTTTGACCAAATTTTAAGGACCCTTCCCCCCGGTTCCTCATTTTTTTTTTGGGGGGGGGTCCCCAATCCCCATCCCACCCCTCATACATGTATGACGTAGATTGTGCAATTACGATACCGATTGTTAAGTCTGACGTAACCTAATGTTATGTTTGGCAACAGTATATATATATTGTCGCAGGCCTTTGATGTTTTGATAATCAGATAATGAATTATATACGGTGTAATGACAACTTTTGCACGTCTCGCTTCAAACAAGACTGTAGCCGGAAGTAATTGTAATTTAAACTGTAAGGCAAAGCAAGTTTTATCATCTGCAAGAATTTGCGCTTTTGCATTCTTAATGCAATTGTTGGGCTTCATAAAGTTGTACATATCTTAAGAATGCACATTGCACATTGATACGTTTTGCTTTTTTTGCAAGAAGAAATTGGAGGGGATCAGGGTCCATACGTTTAAACTATGGACAGGGTGTTATCATTGTCTGCTGTGGTTGCTTTTGGTTTGCTTATGAACATTTTTATTTGATTTCTTGTTCGTTTATGCCGCAAAATAAATGTTATAAAATTTTCAGTTACTATTCGACATGAAGGAACAGAAACACCCCTTTGAAACATTGTGTCTGCTTGCAAAGTGCTTTTTATAGTTTCATGAACCAATGCACATATAAAATGTAATAGTTACATTGTGTACTTTTTACAAAGCACTCTGACATTACATACATTGTATACACAATTTTTTATATATGTTTATGTTTAACTATATTTCATCTATGTATACATCTTGTCGTACATGTCTACATATTACTTATGTATGTACATATATACAACAAGATGTGTTTTCAAGTTTTGTATGCTTCACCTTCTTTACAAATTAGTTGAACGTTACATCACCCTTTATAACTTGTACATCTTATTTTTCAGGAGAGTATATATGTATGGAAATATTTTGATTTATCTTTTCATATTTTGATTTTTTGACGGAGTTTAATTCGAATGGAATCTTTGTTGTAGTTTTTGTATCATATCTTGGGGTGGACGCGGGTTTTGGACCCATGAGCCAGCCCAGGTGCTTGTTGATAGTCACTAGTCCACGACATTACCCGCTACGTAAAAGTCGAACCGCGGCCCGCGACCCACCCATGACCCGCTATTCTAGGATACAGTACTATTGATGATTGATTATACTTATTTATCTGATTCCCTAGTCTCAACTCTCTAAGTAATTGTGCAAAGAGCATTTGTACTTTGTTCACTTTGCTACTTTAAGTAACGTACAGTTTACGTATGAGATGGTCTGAGCCAGCTATTAATTAAAAGCATAACTTTTGAGAAAAATTAAAAAATTATTTGATATGAAGCTGGTATAATAAATCGTTAATGTGAATTTGTTGCCCTCGTGAAATAAGATCTGCGGCTTAAAATTTTTGACCTTATATACCATACATGTATGAGGGGGGGGATGGGGGGGACCCCCAAAAAAATTGAGGAGCCGGGGAGAGGGTCCCCAAAATTCGGGCAAAATTTAGTAAAAATGGCACTTTTTTTGGCAAATTTTACAAAATTTCGCAAATTTTAGGGTATTTTTGGCCGATCAGGGGGGGAGGGTCCCCAAGATTTGGCCGGAGAGGCCCCCCAAAATTTGGACCCCCTTACATGTATGTTATATACCCTGCCCAACCCGCTGCGTACCGATGGTTTGGTTATCCATCTGCATCCCGCGTCTAATTCTGATCCTCTTTGTGTTTTTTCACTTTCATTTCGCATAGTTTTTTGACGTATGGGCTGTGTAGGTATGTATTTAAAATGCTGGTTTTGTCTCCTAGTCACCACAGAAAAATTTTGGTGAACGTTTTTTAAGCTATTCAGTTTGTTCAAGTGGTTAGACATTTGAGACTCATTTAACGCATGCTTTTTTATCCTTATGTTAACTTCAGTATACGACAACTGGTTGGGCTAAAGTATCTTTTATGGATCGTAAACATCGACGAAAAAAGTTGTTTTTTTAAACTTTTTAAAGACATTTCATTGTTGTTTTTAGCTAAATTTCGCAGCGATGTTTCACGAAAAGTGCGATAAATGTTGTAAATCCAGTTTTATTGCTGCCGTTTTATTGGAATCCAGCAGTGGGGCAATACCTTCAGTTTATTACCATTAAATGAATGGTTATTATTTTTAATTTTAAAATTATTTTATTTACATATTCGATTTATTAATGTGATTCGAGTTGGTTGGCTCAGCCTGCGTTGTATTTCAACTGTTTGAGTTGCATAGATTTTCATTCCATTATTTCTGTGAGCAGTTTTGCCAATGAAATAAAAACGGTGATTTTATCTTAAACTGATCGCACTCACAGAACGATTACAATTGCCATTTTTCGTCGATTGAAGAAAAAATCGCCTCTCAGATATGTAAATGCGTGTTTCAACCTTTGAATGTTCATTACCGATTTGTCAGAGTAGTATCGTCTGACATAAACTACTGATTATGAATGAAAACGGGTCAGCCTCGACCAGTAGCTTTAAACAGGTCCAGTTTGTGCTTCCACCAGATCGAGTAGCTGAATCGACCGTATCTGACGGAGATATGCCTGGCTATAGCAGTTCAAGACATCGACACAAACGTGATCGGGATAAGGATCGATCCAAGAGTGGCAGATTAAGTCCAGATGATTCTATTTATTATGACGGGTATTATCAATTTATGGATTTACGACAACGATTGTTTACAATTTATGTAAGTTTTTGATGGAAGTCGTTTTATTGGGTGATTTTTTGCTAGTGGTGTGAGAGTTCCAGTTCTTGAGTATTAAAAAATTCCAAAACTAAATCTTTTACGTCGATCTTTCCTTATTTAGGTAAGATCGTATTATATATATAGAGGATATAAGGACCAGTTTCTCGTTAAGGCCAGAGGTTGTT
>JASANF010019891.1:0-16098 GCA_030248245.1 Trissonchulus sp. WLG1_4
CGCCTGAAACTTAAACTGAAACGGAAACTAAATCCATCCTGCAGCTGAAACCTCAGCTGAAACTGAAACTATTCTAAAGCTGAAACTGAAACTTAAACTTAAACTGAAACTAAAATCTGTCCAGAGCTGAAACAGCAGCTGAAACTGAAATGCCGCTGGAGCTGAAACTGAAACTTAAACTGAAACTGAAATTACACAGAAGCCGAAACTGAAACTGAAACATAGTTTCAGTTTCAGGTCAACTGAGTTTCCGCCAATGCTGCTTTCAATGTGTGTGTGGGTACGTGTATACACAAGCTGAAACTGAAACTGTAGTTTCAGTTTCAGCCTCAGGCAGTTTCAGTTTCAGCATCCCCTGCGCACAAATTATTGATTTTCTGTTATACACTAAGCAAGAGTATATAATAGTGTCTTACTCTATGTCTATATTAGAGATCGGCCGGGGCTGGTAACGAACTGCGGTCTGACCGGCCGCCCGGGCCGGGCCGGCCCCGGGCCGACGCTCAGTCAGACGGCCCGGCCCCGGGCCGACGCTCAGTCAGACGGCCCGGCCCGTGCCCGGCCAGGCTGCACTGCAGCCCGCGACCCACCACCGGCCCGGGGCCGCGTGGCAGCGGGCCGACCGCGCCGACCGGGTCGACCGGGCCGCGGGATGGAGCTTCAGCCTCGTACCAATCAAATGAAGTTGTACATACACAATGGACGTCGCAAAGAAACCCCCGTATGGTCTTCACAGCAACTAGCGAGCATTGCCTTCGATTTAAACGCAAGTGCAGCGGGAACTAAAATCAACGGCGGGTGGACTACACAGTACAGTGTACACTTGACTTATCTCAAGCTTAAATTTATAATTTGACCCAAGTGCGCAGCAACAATGTTAAGATTAGTGCAGTTGACCCAAGTGCGCTGCAACAATGTGAAGATTGGTGCAGTTAAAGCTTTTTGTAAACGCCTGAGCTGAGACTTAAGTTTTATTTATTCGGTGGGGTGAACGCCATCTATAACAAAACGAATACAAGTTTCCGTTTTTTAGCTTTCCTTTCAGCGTTTGACGCTTAACATCAATATTTTACAGTTGAAACTTCAGCTGAAACACAAATTAGTCTGGGATCTTCATATAAGTTGATCGCCGCTGTCACACTGAACTGTATGAACGTGAGATAAAAAGTCGTGCATTCCTTAATTCATTCTACAGTTAGAGTGTAACTGTGTAAGGTCCGAGAGTTCGCGCTATCTTATCATGTATGTATCTTATCTTATGTACATAGTTCATTAATGTAAGCTTGGGGCTTCACAAGGCAACGTCGACGACCGTATACGCTACGTAGAAAAGTGTGACGAAAACAAAATATAGCAAAACTGAAACTGAAACTGAAACTAAATGCTTCTGGAGCTGAAACTGAAACTGAAACGTAAACTGAAACTAAAATTTCGCCGGAGCTGAAACTACAGCTGAAACTGAAACTAATCTAGAGCTGAAACTGAAACTTAAACTGAAACTAAAATTTCCATGGAGCTGAAACTACAGCTGAAACTGAAACTAATCTAGAGCTGAAACTGAAACTGAAACTTAAACTGAAACTCGTAAGGCAACTTTAACATCACTATGTATATATATATATATATATTCCCCCAAGAAATCATGCTAAATTAAAAGGGAAATTAGCAACACTGAATGACTGAAGGCTGGACTGACTGTGGGCTAAACTATAACAATAACTAAATTATGAATACGGCTCCAGTGGGTATCATTCAGGATCCTGCAGGAGCGCCAGTGCACTTAAGGTGGTGTGGTAGTTGCGTTTTCGAGGTTTTTGTGATTTTATGTAAACTTTGAGCCCACGGAACTAAAGTTACAAATGAAGCCTGAGCACGATTTTTTTGACACAGTACTGTAAAGGTCAAAATCCCTAGGCCCCCCCACCATGATATATATATATATATATATATATATATATATATATATATATATATATATATATATATATATATATATATATCAGTGGCGGATCCAGGATGAAATTTTGGGGGGGGGGGCGGCGAATTTTTTTTAAATTTTCAATTTTTTTAGTTTCTTTCTTTTAAGGTTCTTCAAGAAGAAAAATTTGTTTGGTCAAACTACAAAACGTCTCAGTAGCGAAGACGGAAAAACCTTTCGGACAGGAAATGGCTTTTCGATTTTGTGACATGTGTAAAATTGACATATCTGCAATTTTAACTGCCAAAAACGACACAAACTCGCAAATTTAGTTCAAAAACAATGCAAATTTTTATACCAGAGAAGCATAGAAAGTGAAACTGAGCCTGTTAAATACTGGAAACTACATATCCGACAGTCCGGCGAGCTTCCAGAAGCTAGCAAATCTGGAAAATTTACGAAGTACTTATTATGTTGACAATTAGACCATGAATTCACTAAAATCTGAATTTTGCTACGGTAAAACAGCTGAACCGACAGTGGCGTATCCAGAAAAAAAATTCCAACATTCCGACAAAGACATTTCGATTTTCTTGTAATACTGCAAATACACTTTTTTTTGGCCATTTTAACACTTATAAAACGCCTTACAGAACGGAGGGCGGGGCGGCAGCCCCCAGCCAGGAGCCGACCCGCGACACCCGCCCCACAAAGCACGCAGCGCAAACCCAGCAAGGCACAACAAGGGAAAAAAAGAGAGGGGCCAAACGCAAGATCACTTTTAAACCACAAAGCTGCAATGGCTATCGGAAATTTTCTTCGCGCACAAAAAACCAAAGGGGGGACCGGAAAATTCATCGGGAAAAGCGCCCACCCCCCCCCCCCCCCCCCAGGGGGGTCAGGGGGGGGGGGCGGCAGCCCCCCCAGAAATTTTTCCCAAGTGAAATTTTACACAAGGGTCCCCCCCCCCCCCCCCAAAATATTTCCCCGATAAAAAATTTCTTCTATTGACCAAATTTGGCTTAAAATTCAAAAAATTTCTCCATTTTTTTCTGGGGCCTGCCGCCCCGAGACCCCTGCAACTCTTGTGGCTTGTATACTATTCCTTGTTATTATCTTTACGTCGAAACCTATGCATGTATACACGAGTACATTATGCTGCATTTGCATGTCTACAATAGTATATTATGCTACATTTATATACTTGTGTAATACACTGACTGATGCGACGTTACGAATTTTTGTTCTAACTTTTCTGTCGGAAAAAATTTCTGATACGTCTCCAGTTAACCAAATTCGGTCTAAAAATTGGAAAAATTGCCAATTTTTTTCTGGGGGCTGCCGCCCCCAGACCCCTGCAGCTTTGTGGTTTAGTGATCTTGCGTTTGTAAGGCGTTTTATAAGTGTTAAAATGGCCAAAAAAAGTGTATTTCCAGTATTACAAGAAAATCGAAATGTCTTTGTCGGAATGTTGGAATTTTTTCTGGATACGCCACTGTCGGTTCAGCTGTTTTACCGTAGCAAAATTCAGATTTTAGTGAATTCATGGTCTAACGTCAACATAATAAGTACTTCGTAAATTTTCCAGATTTGCTAGCTTCTGGAAGCTCGCCGGACTGTCGGATATGTAGTTTCCAGTATTTAACAGGCTCAGTTTCACTTTCTATGCTTCTCTGGTATAAAATTTGCATTGTTTTTGAACTAAATTTGCGAGTTTGTGTCGTTTTTGGCAGTTAAAATTGCAGATATGTCAATTTTACACATGTCACAAAATCGAAAAGCCATTTCCTGTCCGAAAGTTTTTCCGGCTTCGCTACTGAGACGTTTTGTAGTTTGACCAAACAAATTTTTCTTCTTGAAGAACCTTAAAAAAAAGAAACTAAAAAAATTGAAAATTTAAAAAAAATTCGCCGCCCCCCCCGAAATTTCATCCTGGATCCGCCACTGATATGATTTGCACATAATTTCATTGCCAAATATCACCTGATTCGTTAGTCGTTACGAACTTCGTAGATTTTCTTGAACCATGGTTTTGGCGCATTTAAAATTTGAAACCTGCCGCACAGCACTAGCAAGTCTCTGTTTTGCTGAAATTTCAGCTGAGCTAAAACCATGGTTTAAGAAAATCTACGAAAATCGTAACAAATCATTTCGTACTGAAAGTGCAAATCATATAAAAACGTACGTAAAGCCATGGTTTAGTAAAACCACCTTTGTGAAATCCACCCTATGTGTAAAGAATTAACTTTACGTTTTGGACTTTTCTCGACTTGACAAACTTTATATATAACTTGACAATCGGCCCCAGAAAATGAAACAATTTCGCGTGTTGTGCATTCCACCAATGTAAGTAATCATATAAAACCTATGACAAATCACTTCGCCAAGAAGCACTGGGGTTTCACCTTGCACAATCCGTGAATGTTATATACTTCTCAGTCCAAGGTTTTTTTGTGTCCAGAAGTGTGTCCAGACCAGACACAATTTTTGCTTGCGGGACACAATTTTTTCCTGCCGGACACAACTTAGACACACCTCTCGAGAAGCCCCTGGCCCCCTGACAATGCTTATGGTGATGATGTAGCTAGGTTTTCCGAAAAAAGTTTCCGATACATCTCCAATTGACCAAATTTGGTCTAAAAATAAAACATTTCCCCCAATTTTTTTCGGGGGGGGGGGGGTCTTCCTGGGGGCTGCCGCCCCCAGACCCCTGCGACTCTGTGACTTACTATTCCTTGTTATTATCTTTCATCAAAGCCTATGCATGTCTACACAGTACACGAGTATATTGTGCTGCATTTAGTTGTGTAATACACTGTCTGGGCTGATGTTCCCATCTCGTGTTTTATTTTCCTGTCGGAAAAATTTTCTGATACGTCTCCAGCTGACCAAATTCGGCCTAAAAATTAAAAAAAATCTCCATTTTTTCCTGGGTACACCACTGGATTTTACAACAGACTCAACTCATTGCCCTTGAAATGGCTGCGGCTTTACAAGATAGCGTAAAACTAAAAAACGCAATTATAAAAAGCGAAAAAATTTCTTCAGACCTCCGCCCCCCCCCCCCCCGAAATTGAAGTCTGGGACCGCCAGTGCTGTAAGTATATACATGAGTATATACATTATGCTGCATTTACACTAATGTGACGTTCGAAACTTCAAACCCGTTGCTTTTTCTTACCCGGAGGGAAAAAGTTCCGATACGTTTCGTATTGACTAAATTTAGCCTGAAAATTGACAAGGTCTTCATTTTTTGGAAAAAAATTCCGATACATACATCTAATATTGGTTTCTAAGCTCAATTTTGCCCAAACATTCCCGCAAGTGTTGCAAAAATTGCTTTTTCTATGTAAGCTTGTGCATAGAAATTTTAAAAAGCTCTGGCCTCTGGGGGCTGCGGCCCCCAGCCCCCGCAACCATTGTAGATGAATTCTGTGTTTTACTGACAAGTGCGGCTAAAAAACAATTGGCTCTGTAAATATACACACCGTTGCAAATTTTTGGGTAATGCCACTGCACATCTTACGTACTTTTCTGCATAAACAGCGAATAAGCAAAAATGGTTTGCATCAAGTGCAAAACCCGTGCAAATGTACTCTTTTTTAAAATTTTGCACACAACATTAAAATTTTGCACAATAATGCACAGTATACCTGTCGAGCCTGTGATAAGCTCAGAATGCACTGTTTTTAATGCAAAATCGAAAAAAATTTCTGAGAGCTGCCGCCCCCAGACCCCTGCGTCAATTCGTATCACTGCCGTTTGACGGTATGTCGGGTATTCTTTGTAGTATTGGCTGTTGTGTTTCGGTAGGTTAATGCAAATCTTGAAATTATTTTTATTTATATACCCGTTTCATTGAAAAAATTCCTTGATCTGCCACTGGTATGGCTTTAGGGCGTACCCAGGGGAGGGGGGTAGGGGGGAATTCATACCCCACGTAAAGTTTTTCCCACTGAATTATCACACAAGAGTCCCCTCTGTGGTTTTTATTACCCGATCGAAAAAAATCTACGTATCTCTAGATATATATAAAAACACATATATTTGCTTTTATATAGGCAAAGAAAACGCATTTAGTTTGCACAAAAATATAAATTTTTGCACACAAAAATTAAAATTTTGCACAATATTATGCACGCAAAATTAAAAAAAAACCTGCTTGACTCGAACGGCCGAACTGACACCCAGACACACTCGACGCTTACGGGACACAAATTTTTTCCGCCGGACACAACTTGGACACACCTTCCATTTTCAAAAAAAACCCTGCAGTTCTCACACATCTATAGATTACTTCTGCGTGGTGCAGGTTTGGCGGGGGGGGGGAATTCAAACTCACATTTTTTCAACATAAAAACTCGTTTTTATATATATAGGTTTTCGGGCGCGCTGAGTTCATTTTTAGCACTTTCCAAGCGAAAAAACGCGGATTTATTGCTTTTCGAAACAATTCAAATTTTGTCGAAAATCATCATTTTTCGACATTCTGGGGCTGATTTTCGAAAATTTCACCAGTACTATCAGTCACTCAGAAGTTCGATCATCATAACGTAACTTATAATTATATATTTAATTCAGCTTTGTTTCCAACATATTCTACTCATTTATACCAAAAAATGTTAATTTTTCAAACTATTAATAGGCGAAATATGCATCGTAAAAACTGAGCTCACATATCAAACTTACTTGCGCTGTAACGCTTCAATTAGTCTGATACTGGTAGCTTCAGAAAAAGTTTTGTAACTTTTCAAAGCCTGAATCTTGCAAAATTTTCTCAACATTCAGTAGCTTAGAAGTTACTCTTTTAATAGTAGCAGCAGGTTTTTATTTGATTCAGTATTTTTGCTTAAATCCAATTTTGCGCAAAAAAAATACATGTAAAGTTTAATTTTTGGACAAAGTTTGAGTTCCAGCTAAAGCTCACATCCTACTAACGTCTAACCTAGCCTATTCAAAAGAGCGTTTAATTTTGACTCCCCTTCGGTTTGAGGGACGGAACTTATACTCCGGATCATTAGTCGAAAAAATGCCGTTTTTCCGACTTCATTCACCCCTAACACAGGAAAACTGGTGATCCGAAATTTCACTGAATCACCGTCTTACACTTCGGAGGTTATTAGGAGCTTTTTATACATATTTCGTAGTGTTTTTGGACAGTTTAATTCAAAACTCGGATGTCTAAATATTGTATATACGAAAAATCTGTAAAACTATTCTCAAAAATTGGAATTGATTTAAGGGGTCAAACTGAAGAATAGGGGGAAAAATTATTTTCGGCTGCCACGTGCCTCGCACCCCATCTTTTAATAAAAATATAGAACCCCCATCGTCAGCCAAGCCCCCAATGTGATCTCTAGCCCCCAAAATAGCTGTCGCCCCTTTTAATAAAAATCACTCCGGAGCAGGCACCATGGCAAATCACGGCAGATAACATCTCGATTGCTACTTCTCTACACGTCCCCTGTCGCAAGGCAGAACCCGACACAGTGAAGTTAGCCAAAGCCCGGGAATTGCTTGCTGGGTTGAAAGCAGCAACCGTTGAAATGTGGACTGATGGGTCAGTGACTCAATCCAACACTCACGGTGGCGCCGGGGCGCTGATACGACACTTACTAACTGGTGAAGAAATTGAAGTTGCGCAACCAGCTGGAAAGCTGTCTTCTAGCTACAGAGCCGAATTAGTCGCGTTAGCAGCTGGACTTGAAGTGGTTACCTCAAACGCAGACTGGATGAGAGCACAAGGCCACCTTCTAGTGTGTACCGACTCGCTGTCTGCTTTGCAGAGGCTGGAGGCGGGGCCACACGCTCAAACAGATGACCTTGCGCTGAGAATCTGGAATATGCTTTCCCAACTGAGCACAAGACACTGGACGGTACATTTACAGTGGGTTCCAAGCCATTGTGGCATCACGGGAAATGAAGCCGTCGACGCCATCGCTAAACGAGCCACCAACCTCGAGCAAACCGACTGTTCAATCGACTGGTCCACGGCTAAGGCTACCATCAAGCGCCACATGAACCAGAAAAGACGGTCGGAAACAGCCACCTTCCTGACAACACATCCCTGGGGTAACAGCGTCTACCGGAATTGTCATCCCCCTACATACGTTGACGAACAAAATCTGAAACGTCAAGACAGAACAGTGCTTGCCCAAATACGAGCAGGAGGCCACGGTCCATCTTCGGCGGGGGGGGGGGGGAAATTATTTTTGGCCCTAAAACGCTTCCTACCCCATCTTTTAATAAAAATATAGAACCCCCATCGTCAGCCAAGCCCCCAATCTGATCTCTAGCCCCCAAAATAGATGTCGCCCCTTTTAATAAAAATCTAGAGTGAAATTATTGGTGTTAAAAACCTTAGGAGTGGAATAAGTCGGGAAAACGGCATTTTTTCGACTAATGATCCGGAGTCCCCCTATATCCTCCAAAACTAGGTGGGGTTAAAATTGAATGCTCTTTCGAATAGGCTAGGTTAGAAGTTTGTAGGATGTAAGTTTTAGCTGGAAATCAAACTTTGTCCAAAAACTAAAGTAAGTTTACATGAAATTTTTTGCGCAAAATTGGATTTATATATAGTCAGGGGGGGAATAAAAACACGCATAGGGAACTAAGCTCATAACATCAGATAGGTTTAATGTTGAGCAATGGTGCCTACATCAGCATGTAGCTTGTGGCAAGAGCTATCGATTGGTGTAGTAAAACCGAATATACCTCATGCGCATATTGTGCCAAACCGGTTTCCAACCGTGTTTTTTTACCCCGCATGTGGGCAAAAAAAACACGGCTGCGGCGGAAAAAAACACGGGTCATTTTTTGCGAGCACTTCGCTTTTCTAATGTTTTTCTAGTTTAAATCTTGTTTTTTATAACTTTTAAGCTTTTTAAACTGCTCTAAACTTTCAAAATCACAACTGGCATCAAGTTATATCCGACATGATTCTACTGCACCTGCACGGTGTAACTCCATAATTTAGCACTGTCAATGGACCTGGTAAAAAATATGGCGCAGAAAAATCATTCTGCATCACTAAAAAACATTTCTGACACAAAATGAGTGTGATTTATGCGTCTTAAAAAATTGACCTAAAATACGTGTTAAACATAGGGACCCGTCATCAGGGGCCATATCAACACAATACAATCAGTCCAAGGGCCAATTTTTTATGTGGAATTATGAGGTCACAGAAGTACTTCATACAGCAAGTTTGGGCCTGCTACCCATCTTCTCAGTACCTGCTTGTGATAAATAAAACCAATTTGAAGTGTGTTTTTTTTACCCGTTTTGGGTTGAAATTATGGGGGTAAAAAAAAACACACCCAAAATACATTATTATTAGAAAGGTAGCGGAAAGCAAGGTATGCCAAAAAAAAGACCACATAATATAATGCTACTATGCACAACATGAAGCGTCAGTGTCAAAAGAGCTTCATGCTACAACCTTAGCAACTTATTAAAACCCTTACGTTTTTGACCATTTTTTGGGTGTCAACTTTGAGCTTGTGGGTCTGCCATACATTCTGAACTTCAGTAATGACTAATGCAATAGAATTACAGCATATGACGTACTCTTTCTATTGCAGTATGTTACAGCTCTGTAACCCTTGTGTTCGCTGAGTAATGAGCCGTGTTTTTTTTACCCCTCTTTTACTCCGTGTTTTTTTTACCCCCCCTGACTATATACTGAATCAAATGAAAACCTGCTACTACCATTGAAAGAGTAACTTCTAAGCTACTAAATGCTGAAAAAATTTTGTGAATCGGTTTAGGCTTTGAAAAGTTACAAAACTTTTTCTGAAGCTACCAGGTTCAGGCTGGTTGAAGCGTTACAGTACAAGTAAGATTCAGTACAAATTTCGAGCAATCGCTGCGAATTTTTTTCAAATATGAAGCTATTTGCGATTTTTTAGTGCGGTAAAGTTATTTCTGATGCTTGTCAGTGCCAGCTTGATGCTGAGCATCAGTGACATTTTGAATTAGCATTTACGGTATTTGAATTTATTAAAAATTGGTACTTATGACTAAAGACGGCTATTTTTTCTGGAAAAACGTAATTACTTTATTGTCTACCCAAAAAGAAACAAAAACTTTCGGTATAGGAGCTCAGTTTGACGACGTGTATTTCAACTATTTTATAGTTAGAAAAATTAAACTTTTTTGGCAAAATTGAGCAGAATATGTTGCAAACAAAGCTGAATTAAATATACTATATACTATGTGTTACGTTATGATGATCAAATTTAAGACTGATATTACGACTGTATTCAGGAAGAAAAAGGCGCGTCCGAAAAGGGTGCGAAATGAGTGAGAAAAATTTCTCACTGGATTCGGAGAGCAAAGTTGCACTCGTTTCGCACTCGTTTCTCACCCGTTTCACACTTTTTATCACTCAATTCTGACTTTTTCTCACTCTTTTCGCACGCATCCGAAACCAGTGAGAAATGTAGCCAGAAGCATATTCACACTCTTTTCGCACTCTATTATCACTCTATTAGTATTCTTTTACCACTGTTTTCACACTGCTTTCTCACTCTTTTATCACTATTTTCTCACTCTTTTATCACTGTTTTCTCACTCCAGCTAGACTGCGCTAACAATTTCTCACTCCTTTCTCACTCTTTTCACACTGTTATCTCACTCTTTTCACACTATTTTCTCACTCTTTTATCACTGTTTTCTCACTCTTTTATCACTGTTTTCTCACTCCAGCTAGACTGCGCTGAACAATTTCTCACTCCTTTCTCACTCTTTTCACACTGTTTTCTCACTCTTTTCACACTATTTTCTCACTCTTTTATCACTGTTTTCTCACTCCAGCTAGACTGCGCTGAACAATTTCTCACTCCTTTCTCACTCTTTTCACACTGTTATCTCACTCTTTTCACACTATTTTCTCACTCTTTTATCACTGTTTTCTCACTCTTTTATCACTGTTTTCTCACTCCAGCTAGACTGCGCTGAACAATTTCTCACTCCTTTCTCACTCTTTTCACACTGTTTTCTCACTCTTTTCACACTATTTTCTCACTCTTTTATCACTGTTTTCTCACTCTTTTATCACTGTTTTCTCACTCCAGCTAGACTGCGCTGAACAATTTCTCACTCCTTTCTCACTCTTTTCACACTGTTTTCTCACTCTTTTCACACTATTTTCTCACTCTTTTATCACTGTTTTCTCACTCCAGCTAGACTGCGCTGAACAATTTCTCACTCCTTTCTCACTCTTTTCACACTGTTATCTCACTCTTTTCACACTATTTTCTCACTCTTTTATCACTGTTTTCTCACTCTGTTATCACTGTTTTCTCACTCCAGCTAGACTGCGCTGAACAATTTCTCACTCCTTTCTCACTCTTTTCACACTGTTTTCTCACTCTTTTCACACTATTTTCTCACTCTTTTATCACTGTTTTCTCACTCTTTTATCACTGTTTTCTCACTCCAGCTAGACTGCGCTGAACAATTTCTCACTCCTTTCTCACTCTTTTCACACTGTTTTCTCACTCTTTTCACACTATTTTCTCACTCTTTTATCACTGTTTTCTCACTCCAGCTAGACTGCGCTGAACAATTTCTCACTCCTTTCTCACTCTTTTCACACTGTTATCTCACTCTTTTCACACTATTTTCTCACTCTTTTATCACTGTTTTCTCACTCTTTTATCACTGTTTTCTCACTCCAGCTAGACTGCGCTGAACAATTTCTCACTCCTTTCTCACTCTTTTCACACTATTTTCTCACTCTTTTCACACTATTTTCTCACTCTTTTATCACTGTTTTCTCACTCTTTTATCACTGTTTTCTCACTCCAGCTAGACTGCGCTGAACAATTTCTCACTCCTTTCTCACTCTTTTCACACTATTTTCTCACTCTTTTCACACTATTTTCTCACTCTTTTATCACTGTTTTCTCACTCCAGCTAGACTGCGCTGAACAATTTCTCACTCCTTTCTCACTCTTTTCACACTGTTATCTCACTCTTTTCACACTCTATTATCACTCTATTAGTATTCTTTTACCACTCTTTTCACACTGTTTTCTCACTCTTTTCACACTATTTTCTCACTCTTTTATCACTGTTTTCTCACTCCAGCTAGACTGCGCTGAACAATTTCTCACTCCTTTCTCACTCTTTTCACACTGTTATCTCACTCTTTTCGCACTCTATTATCACTCTATTAGTATTCTTTTACCACTCTTTTCACACTGTTTTCTCACTCTTTTCACACTATTTTCTCACTCTTTTATCACTGTTTTCTCACTCCAGCTAGACTGCGCTGAACAATTTCTCACTCCTTTCTCACTCTTTTCACACTGTTATCTCACTCTTTTCACACTATTTTCTCACTCTTTTATCACTGTTTTCTCACTCTTTTATCACTGTTTTCTCACTCCAGCTAGACTGCGCTGAACAATTTCTCACTCCTTTCTCACTCTTTTCACACTATTTTCTCACTCTTTTCACACTATTTTCTCACTCTTTTATCACTGTTTTCTCACTCCAGCTAGACTGCGCTGAACAATTTCTCACTCCTTTCTCACTCTTTTCACACTGTTATCTCACTCTTTTCACACTATTTTCTCACTCTTTTATCACTGTTTTCTCACTCTTTTATCACTGTTTTCTCACTCCAGCTAGACTGCGCTGAACAATTTCTCACTCCTTTCTCACTCTTTTCACACTGTTTTCTCACTCTTTTCACACTATTTTCTCACTCTTTTATCACTGTTTTCTCACTCCAGCTAGACTGCGCTGAACAAATTCTCACTGTATTCACACTAATTTTACACTGTTTTAGCACTCTTTTCACACTATTTTCTCACTTTTCACTGTTTTCTCAGTAACTTCATACCTCATAATTCCCCTTTTCTAGTACACTAAGGCTGGAATTCACAACCTAACACTAACACTAACTTTTCCCTTAAAAGTTAGTGAAACACTTAAATCTGGGCATGAAACACTAACATTTTAAGTGTTTTGAGCCCAATTTTGAGTGTTTCACTAGCTTTCAAGGAAAAAGTTAGTGTTAGTGTTAGGTTGTGAATTCCAGCCTAAATCATAAGTTTACAAAATTAAACTAGATAAGACAATAATTAACAAACTTACCAACATGCAAAAATACTAATAGCGGCAATAAATTAACGTATATAAAAGTATATAGCTCTTGTTGAAAAAAATTTTTTTAGCAATTTATACAACAGCTGTGAAACACACTGAAAGTGTAAAAAGTTTCGTAATGGTTTCAGACGTAGAAAAACAGTGAGAAAGAGTGCTAAATCGGTGAGAAGACAGTGTGAAAAGAGTGAGAAAATTTCTCACTCATTTCGCACTGTTTTCGGACGTTAGAAACGAGTGAGAAATTTTCTCACTGATTTATCACTGGTTTCCGACGTTGACAAAAGTATTGGGCAATTGTAAAACAGTGAGAAAACAGTGTGAAAAGAGTGAGAAAGTTTCTCACTATTTTCTCACTGTTTTTGGATGTTGGAAAAGAGTGAGAAAATTTCTCACTGGTTTATCACTGGTTTCCGACGCTGACAAAAGTATTGAGAGAGTGAGAAACCAGGGTGAAAAGAGTGATAAAAATTTATCACTATTCTTTCACTCGTTTTAGACGTCAAAAAAGAGTTGAAAACCAGTGATAATATGTTCGAACTGTTTTCTCATTAGTTTTTTTATGTGAAAAGAGTAAGAATAAAGTGTGAAATGAGTGAGAAATTTTTCTCACTGGTTTCGCACGTGAGATTCCGGTGAGAATCACACTTCGCATCTGAAAAACGTCGAAAACAAGTGAGAAATTTTTCTATGTTTTTCTCACTATATTCACACGTTAGAATCCAGTGAGAAAATAAAAAAATTTCTCACTCGTTTTGGATATTTTTCACACTCTTGGTTTTCCTGTGTAATGATAATTGTCGACAATTCACCCCAATATGTCGAAAAATGATTTTCGACAAAATTTGAATTTTTTTGAAAAACCATAAATCGTTTTGTTCAAATCAACATCTTCAAAAGTGCTAAAAATGAACTCAGCGCACTAAGAAAACGTATCATATGATGTTTTCGGCAATGAAAAGTTCAAATGGAATTTTTCCCCAGTTTTTTTCTTCAGGGCCGGTATTCATAAAAGTCGAGATAAAAAGCTCGGCTTTTTATCCGTAAGTCTGGCTTGAAAAAGCCGGGATAAAAAGCTAGGCTTATGCGCAAGCTTGGATTTTTATTCGAGCTTTTTGTTTAATTCAGGCTTGTTCAAGCCTGGCTTTTTATCCGAGCTTTTTATTCATAATGAAAAAATCAATAAAATATACGTGGAAGCCGGGATTATAATTATTTATAATTATTATAATTTTCTATAAATTTTTCATAAAAATTACATAAACAGCGTCTCAATTGTTAATTAAAAATGTCCTAACTACAGCCTGGCAGAATTTTACAAATAATTCGGACAAAATTCGGTTGTCCGAAAGTTGCCTTAAAACATCCTAATACCATCCTAATTGCATATAAAATTGTCCGAATACCATATGAAACACATCCGAAGTCTTAGACCGACAACCCTATAAATGTTTGTGAGCAATGTTTTATGGCATTTTCGGACATTTTTTGTGCTGTTTTAAGGACTTATTTTCTTCCTGTGTAATCCGAGCTTGATTTTTATCTTTATGAATACCATAAGCTCGGCTTTTTATCCCAGCTTTTATGAATACCAAAAAGCCTGGATAAAAAGCTGAGCTTGGTTTTATGAATACGAAAAGCCGGGATTTTAAGCCGGGCTTGCTCAAAGCTAGGATAAAAAGCCGAGCTTGCACTTTTATGAATACGGGTGCAGTTGCACCGATGGAGCTCCTGAAATGTGGGTTTTGGCTATTTTTTTGAAAATGCGCAAAAATAACCATACATCCTAAGAACAAAAGTTGTTCAGGCTTCAATTTCCTTTGATTTGATGTGCATATCACATAAAAAAATTTTTGAAACTTTGGCCCGTATTCACATACTAACACTAACACTTAAAGTTAGTGTAAACACTAACTTTAAGTGCTTCGTAGCACTAAGTTGTATTCACATACTTACACTCAAGTTAGTGTTAGTGTTAGTGCTACTAAACACTAACACTAACCTTAGTGTAGTGGCTTTGTATTCACATACTAAATTTTGTTAGTGTTTACACTAACATTTTTGCACTAAACTTAGGTACCTCGGGAGGTACCTTACGTTAGTGTTTTGTCAGGTAGGGTGTTATGAATTGCTCCGTTTGTCGTCCGGGGGGTAAATTGAGTGCGCTGAATCCGAATTTGACATCAGTTTTAGTCAAAGATGTGCCTGAATCCTTCTATTCATCCCAACAAATGCCAAAATTGGGAAAACGTAGGAAAATCAAAAATTCAACATTATTCGGAAACTTTTGGAAATATGTACGGTTTTTCAGGGTTTTTGATCAGTGTTTAAGATTTTTGTAGTTTGTGTGGGGGTTTTGCAGGTATTTCCTTGGAGTTTTCTACTAGTTTTTTTTGCACATGTGGTTTTTTAGCATTTTCTGGGGTTGTCCTGGATTTTTTTTTTGATAATTATAATATTTATAGCGATTTACTAGAATTGTGCTCTTTGGTTTGTGGTTTTGTTGGAATCTCTAGAAATTACCTGAGATTTTTAAGAATTTTTAAATGGTTTTCCCGCGGAGATATGTTTTTATTTCTAAACATTTTTCTGTCGCTTGTCTTGAATTTTTCTTGGATTTCACTAGTTAGTAGTTTATTTAGGGTTTATCCTGGATTTTTCTGATGTTTTTGTGTAATTTTTAGTGAAATTTTGTATGATTTTTCCAAAGTTTTCTCAAGTATTTTTTGAATTTCCTGGACTTTTCAAGTGTTTTTCGCGAATTTTCTCGAAACACACTCAGCGCCTTCTGCTCTATTGTGTGGTGTCTTCTGGAGTTTTTCTGAGATTTCTAGAAATTTTTGGAGAATTTTTTGTAAGGGTTTTTCTGAGGACAACTTAATTTTCTTGCATTTTGCTGTTTAATCTACGGTTTTTTCTGGATTTTTTCAACGATTTTGTTGAATTAGTCCAAATTTTGCAGAACAGTGCATCCAAATTTTGGGAACCCCCCATCCCTTATTATTGACCGAAAATACAATGTACCCTAAATTTGCAAAATTTTGTAAAAAAATCGCGAAAAC